>PNEQ01036886.1:0-19525 GCA_003012365.1 Medauroidea extradentata | reverse complement strand
ATGTGTAATTAAGTTCTTATCGTATTCACCACACACTAGAATTAATTGCTGGATTTTTGGGGGTTCAGGTTCCCGGGTCTGTAGCGGGGCTTTGCGAGCACGTGGCAAAGTTACGTGTCTTTTAAGCGGTCAATATCTTTTTAATCCTGGCGTGCTCCGCGTTCCCTCCAATGTCCCTTGTGCACCAAATTCGCCCCAATCCAGTGGTGAAGTCAGTTTCGTCCTAGCTGGTCTGCCTCGCCCGCAATATTGATTAAACAGTTTTAATTTATTCTGGCCGCGTGGGCCGGAAGTGACGTCGGGTGGCTTGCTGGTGACAAAGGGTCGCTATGGCCGTCGGCAGTGGCCGGCGGGCCACGTCAACACATCAACACTGACTTCAAGTGTTTGCCTGGGCTATATCGGGGTAGAGGCAACAACAGTAAAAAGATACAGCGGGTCTGGTGGAGGACGGGGCAGGGACTACAGTCGATGCTGGTTGGGACAGTCAGGGAGTGGAGTTTGTTGCGGGAGGAGGTGCTGTCGTTGGGTGTGTTGGACAGTTTAGGAAGGCTTTGGAGAGGATGTTGTAGGGGTGCTTGGATGCTTGCCACCAGGCACTTGTCCAATAGCAAGAAAAAATATTACTATTATTATTATACAGCATGGCCGCCTCCTGGTAATGACTGTAAGTTAAGTTAAGAAGTTTGTAATTAGCTAATTGCAACCAACATCCTGAGGTGTAGTTGATCGCGCCAATGAACAACTACCACCATATTACTTCCGGCTAATCGAACGTGAGAGAGGTGAAAGAGACGAAAGAGATGCCGTATCGAACAGACCTACTATTATTGGTATTTTTCCGTTATTGCTGACATATACTGACACATTATCAGTGAAATCAGTACTCACCAGCAGTATCGGAACAAGTTGCGTCTCGGTATCATGGCGATTTTTAAGCTAGGGTAGGGATTGTTGAGAAGTGTACATTAAATAACATAAGTGTAAAGTTAGTCATTCGTCTCATTAAAGTTTAGAAATATTGTTTCGTAAGTACATCATGACGTCGGACGTAATGAAATCGTTTGCAACACTTCAAGCGGAACTTGAGCAAGCGAAAAATAATCTAAAAGGCGTAGATGAGCATATCAAGAAAATTATGGGCAGAGACCCTTTTGAAGGCCAGCCACGGTGAGAGAGTGCATATAAGCGGTATATATCGAATAGTTTGTGTTGTTGCATCCATATCTTTTTGTGTACATTATTGCACAGATAATATATTGGACAAGTCATGTTAGTAAACAAAGTACCATTGTTATGAGAGCTATATGTAACTACGCCGAGTGCACACTGGCACCTTTCTTGTACATGAAAGTGAACACTAGCTAGTGTACTAGCTAGTACCCTATCAAATTAATTGTTTAGTTTACACGTCCAGCTTTCTTGTACAATCTGGTGTACACCATTAAAATTTTGAATACAGATTTTAAGGCTGCATTTAGAGTATTTGATATAATTAGTGCAATATTTATTGTATCTGCACCAAAAATAAGCTACAAAATGTAAAAATGGAATGATTGTCTCTAGTTAATTATATCCAGATGTAAAGTGACATGGAAAACGATCAGCAAATATTCCTATAATAGCATATTTTGTTCAGCTAAGACACTATTTATTTCAAATAGCTTCATACTTTTGTTCAGAAACATTCGCACGTGCATAAAAATTGTTTGTTTTATATTTGATTAGTACAAGAAAGATTATGAAAAGTTGTACCGTCCCTACCCGCACTAGCTAGTATGCTCGGTGGCCGTTCACACGATACAAGTTCGCTACGTCGATGTGAACAAGGAAGTGTTACCTTCTTGTACAAGAAAGATGCGCGTGTGTACTGGGCATTATACGTAAATGTAGACTGTTACTTCAATAAGAACTTGTTCTTGTGGTCTAAATATGACTTAATCATTTATTGACTATGTTCTGGTCTGAATAGGACTTTGTCATTTATAAATATGCATTTGCAATCTTAATTAAACTAATTGTATTGTTTTTGCATGTAAAGGTTCAGCAGAAGATACAGAATAATGAACACAGTTCACACACACGTTTTCTTGGCTTTATTGACGGAAAGCTAACCTAGAGAGTTCATGTTCGAAGCTTTGTGAAGAAACTATCTGAACAACTAGCCTACATGTTCCCTGCTAAAAGTACTTTCATCTGTCATCTCACTTCAGTGCCTGAAATCAGTCTATTTTGCCCATGTGCATTCACATTATGCTATGTTATAATATTTTTATTTTTTTTCATTATTTACATCACCCTGGAGATTCCGTATTGAACTTGTTGTTCATGGAATATAGGGCTTGTCAAGTTTAGATATACAGGTACAGCATACACATACATATTTTACGTATATACATAAATTACCCTTTATTACCTTTTAGTAATTAGGGTATAAATAAACATTTCACATTACACATTATAAGCTGTTATAAAAAACAAAAATGCTAAAAAAAGAATAAAAAAATCACAAGCATTGGTATAGTTATACAAGAATTCAGTACATGATTAAAGCATACAATACAAGATTATGTAAACTACAATAAAGCTTTCATAATAATAATAATAATAATAATAAAAATGCAATGAGACAATGATGATAGGTAGAAGATGTAGTTGTACTGCTATATATACAGCTGAGATCTGCTTGTTACGGTCAAGTCTATTACCTACAGGTCCTTAAGGTATTCTTCCACGTCTTGAATGCTATAGAAACATTGTCCATCAAGCTTGTTATGAATCATTTTGTTGAATTTATTTATATTTTTTTCTTGGGATATGTACCATTTTGGCAGATTGTTGTACATCCTTAAACCTGAATAATAAAGACTTTTTTCGAATTGTGAGCTGTTATGTTGGTTCTTAGTTTATGTGCATTTCTTGTATTATGCTGGTGTATGTTTTCATTTTTTGGGTAGCATTCTATGTTGAGTTTAATAAGTTTAAGAGCCTCGATTGCATATTCTATATACATTGTTTTTATATGGAATTTATAGAAAGAGGGGCCTACAGGATGTTTTTTTTGCTCACACCGGCAATTATACGCATCACTTTTTTTTGCATTATGAAAATGTTTTTCTTCTACTGGCATTTCCCCAGAACTCAAGACCATATTTCATGGCAGAATGAAAAAATGCAAAGTATACCATTCGTAAGGTTTCAATGTCCAGCACTAATTTAAGAGCCCTTAGCATATAACAGATAGATGACAGTTGTTTCATGTGTTCTGTCCATGAGAGTCTTTCATCTATGTTTAAACCTAGAAACTTTATTGTTGTAGCTTCCTCAACAATGTTATTACTGTAGTTGTACAGAATTTTATTAGTCATTACCAATATATTTTTAAAGTGTAGAAATTTAGTTTTTCCAACATTTAAAACCATGTTATTTGTTTGGAACCATGTCTCCAAGGTTTTTAGTGCAGTATTAGATACATGTCTGAGTGTATCAGTATTTTTTTCTCTAACAATCAGGCTAGTGTCGTCAGCAAATAATGTTATTGTTCCATTTTTAACATTTTCTGGCATATCGTTGACATATATTTGGAATAATAATGGTCCCAATATACTTCCCTGTGGGACTTCGGTCTTTATGGTTTCCCACTTGAGGAATTAGTAAAACGAATTGAGGACTTAACATTCATAAGGGGCTAAGTGCCAAAAGATAAGTTTCGAGATAATGATGAAAACAGTATATTGCGACAAACGAAGGAACGAGGAGCTATCCAAATGCGTTCTAATAAGTATATATATATATATATATATATATATATATATATATATATATATATGTACGAACAAGCGTTTAACACATAAAACAGAAAAACAACAATGATTTATCATAAATGAATTGTGGTAATAAAATAAATAGATAATAGGCGCCTTGGAAACTGTAGAATACATTGCAATGTTGCACTACAAAACGAAGCCAACTAGACTAAATTAAAAAACCGTACTGGAATAAATCATGCAACTGGTGTTGAAAGTTTCTTAATTTAATTGAAGTAACTTAAAAGACTTAAAGTGCCAAAAGAAAAAAAAATGTTTAACTTCCTACACCATTCCTTAAAAAAAAAAATGTAAATTAATAAAGTTTAGGGGGTAGCGAAAATGTCCAAATTTGTTGCCAATTAATTGAAAGTTAAAATGCAGCACAAAATGAAGCCTTAAAAAAAAGTTTCTTCAGATTAAAATTTAAGTCGGCAGTTCACGAAACTCTTGGAAAACGACCACTGGGTAACCAGACTTGACTAGAAGATAAAAAAAAAAAAATTGAATTCCTGGTCGAGCTACGGTGATGCATTAAAAAAAACTGAACAGCTTACAGTACTCTTCTAGAACTGGACAGGAGATGTGGATGGCGTCAGACATGGCGTTAGAGAAGCCACGTCCCTCGGGCAGTAAAACTGGCAGCTCAGCACTAAAATTATCTACTCGAGCACCTGATTGGGGCCTCTTGCAGATGGTCCTCGCTTCCTACAATAATCTCTGCAACTTGGTCCATTTTATTACTAAGATAAACTATGTTAAGCTGGTCTTTAAGTCTATTACATTTCTGGACGCTGCTGTCAATTTTGAAGAAGGAGCAAGAACTGACTTAAAAACCTTCCAAAATCCCTAGTCTTGTAACCAAAGAGATAAAAACAAATTAATTTATTGTGCTGAGCGCTTGAAGAAAAATTATACTTTCAAAAGAATGCCTTAGCAACCAAATAAACAAACATTAAAAAATTACTCTTAGCATAAATAAACACATGGAAGGGTATCCTAACCTTGCACAACAAATAAAACTACATAAAATCTAAATTTTATCAGGGGCGTTCCAACTAAAACAATACAACTTAATTTTTTTGAAAGTACAATTTTTAAGGTTAATTAAAATATTTGCAAATTTAGACGAACAATTCTGAACTATTTAAAAAAAACCATTAATCTGTAATATGTTTATATTACAGCGTTCACATAATTTTTACAGTAGAAAAGTAATGAATAGGAGTAATCGAACAGTTACTTATAAAAAACACTTATGATCATCAATATATATTTTTCCAATGAACTAGAATGCGTTGATGTTACTCCAACCATGTAATTGTGCTGATGTACGGCGCATATTAATATCACTAGGAGATAACACTTTGGGTATGTCTTCGACCTAACGATTTGGCACCTTTCTATGTACCTAAGTAATTTTTATCGAAAATGGTATTTAGCCCCTTTCGAATGTTAAGTCCTCAATTTACAAACAGTATTCCTGTTTCAAAAACGAGCTCTCTGCAATGTATTACATATGTCACCCACTTATATTTGCACGAAGCCATTTTAAGAATTTGAAGATTCTCCCAGTGCCATGTGTTCTACTTTCATAAAAACATAAATAATTATCTTTACAAATGAATATGTCCAAAAGCACAACACTCGAAAGAAATAGTAATAAAATAATTTGTAGGCCTACCATTAAAACATTTTAAAACATTGACTGAACATAAACAGTTAAAAAAGCACTTGTTTGATTTCCATTCAAACAGTTCATTCTACAGTGAATATGAATACAAGGTGGTGAAACCTAATCATGTGCATTATAGACGAATCCTGGTGTATTTCACACGTAACATATATGTAGGACCTAACTTACTTCACTTATTATATCTGTTCAAATTAATACCTACTGTAATATTGTTATGGCATTGTTAAGTACTTTCATTGGTAAGGTAAGGCCTGGCATCTACAGCCCAGTGAGTCTCACATCAAATACAGGAAATGTAGTGGAGAGGTTTGTAATTAAGTATATAGGTAAGGTTATGGATGAGAAGAATTGCCTGCAGGTGTAACAACATGATTTCATCGTGTGAGACTCGGTTGGCAGGGTTCTTAGAGGATTTAGTGCAGGCCGTGTATGAAGGGAAGCAGATTGATGCCTGCTTCGTTGATTTTGAAAAGGCCTTCGACAAGGTGTCCCAGTTTGTTTTGGTGAGAAAACTGGACGAACTTCTTAAAGACTAGAGAGTGGTGAAATGTATTGGTGACTTCCTTCAAGGACGGTGGCAGAGGGTGAAAGTTGAGGAGTCTTTGTCAGCAGAAGACGAGGTGACATCAGGGATGCCACAAGAAAGCGTGCTTGGTCCACGGTATTGTTCACCATTGTGGTGAATGGTATGGTTATTGGGATTAGTGGCAAAATAAGATTGTTTGCAGATGACTGTCTTTAGTAGTGGGCAGTGGGGTCAACTTTCAGACAGACATTGACAGGTTGTGTTCGTGGACTGTGGAAAACAAGATGAAGATCAATGTTTGTAAGACTAAGTTAGTCAGGTTTACTAGGAAGAGAGAGATAAGCAGAGTCATTTACAGATGGGATGGGCAAGAGATAGAAGATGCCGCACGATATAAGTATTTAGGGGTTGTGCTGCAAAGTGACCTTAGGTGGACAAGACAGGTGGAGAGGGTGGTTACGAAAGGGAGAAGAGCTTTAGGTTTGCTGGGAAGGATACTGAACGGGGCTAGCTGTACAAGTGTGCGACCTATGCTGGAGTATGCCGCTGTAGTGTGGACCCGTACGTGGAAGTTGAAGTGCAGGAATTGTAATAGGTGCAGAGAAGGACGGTGAGATAGATGAAGGGTAGGTGGAGAAGACAGGAGCAGGATGGAGAGGAGGAACGTAATTGTAGGCTATCTGTGATGATGGACAGCAGAGTTGACTGGTTAGGATGTACAGAATTGTGAATGGGGAGGGTTACATTGTCAGCTAACTAAGGAGGGGTATAGAGGGAGAGGAAGCCACAGCCAGAAGTTTGAGAGGGCGAGGGCAGACTGTGTATGCTTGTGAGGTCGGTCCGTGAGGGAGTGGAATGTTTTGCGGGATGACTTGGTGACGGTGAAGGGAGTTGGTAGATTCAGGGATGTTTTAAAGAGTGTTTTCTAGAGAGGTAGGAATGTGTTATCTCGCCTCCGTGCGGCAGCACACAATTGTGGGTATTTATTTATTTGTAAATGAATTTTAGGTAAGACTTAATTTTATATTGATTAGATTTTGTTATGTAAGTAAGCAATAATTTGAATTGATGTGTCTGCTAAATGTATGTTCCGTACTCTGTTATTTGTATACATTGAGCTGTACTGAATGTAGATCACAGTCTTAGAATTGCAGGTCTGGACACTAGCCTATCTAACAATGCTATTGAACTGACCCAGTTATGACTGAAAGCGCCACTATCAATGAAGTGATGCTTTATCATTACAATATAGGATCGTACTAGCAGTTCTCCTAGCAGTCCCGACATGTGCTTGCTCCTTGTAGATCCACTTACGCAATGTTATAACAGCCCCAGAGTGCCAAAGGCGCCAGTCAGTCATATGAGGGTCAATTTTCAACCCAAGTGTCCAGACTTGTTCCTCTATGGCCATGGTGTGGATTAACTATTATTTATTATGTTGTTATGTGGCAGTTTTGTAGCATGTACAACTTACTGTGTGGAACAATAAAGTCTGAATGCACATTCTTCGTCACAACCACCACGTGAAATATAAAGACATAAAAACTGAATAAATATAAAACACCATTTTTGTATTTTTGCTTATTTATCACATAAATATTCTTCAACTGAGTAGAAAGATTGGGACATTAGGAATTTCTTTATATGTTTTATACGTGTCTATATTTAAAAAAAAAAAATCCTGCATGTGGCTTGGAAGTAAGTTGAGCAGTTTTGTGGCGGTGTACGAAGGTCATTTCTGTCCTAAGGTCAAGTAGACAAGACGCATATGCTCGAGGTTGTTACTTCTTATATTATGCTGACCATACTGTTCATTCATGGGGAATACAGTTTGATTTTGTTGGTAGGTTCATTAGTTAAAGAAATTATTTTTGTGTTTTTGAAGAGGGTTCTGCAAGATTCCTACGGTTTTTTTACCACATATTCCAGTGTATCATTGTTCCTACTGCTCAGAATGCCTGGAAGTTAATGGTGAAGTGAAGCACGATGGTTTTGCCAATGTTGGAATACGCGACCGTGGAGTGGGATACACATGTAGAGTTGGACGTACAAGTACTAGAGAAGGGCAGCGAGTTGGTAATAAATAAATGGAACAGGCAGGGATACGATGGTGAGGAGTAAAGGAACTTTAGACCTAGCCTACATTGTTGATGGAAATGGGATGGAAACCACTGAAGGACAGGAGAAGAATGCAATGATTGGTCAGGATGTACAAGGTGATGAATGGTGAGGGTGGATGGACAAAGTTTCTCTGCAGGCTAAGTAAGAGATCATTCAAGGGGATAGGAATGAACAGTTAAAAGATTGAAGAGATTAAGGAGGAGAACGGAGAGGAGTCGACAGTCTATGCTTGTTAGGATGGTGAGGGAGTGGAATGTCTTGCAGGATGGATTGGTGCTGCAAGAGGGGCTGGAAAGTTGGTATTGCAAGAATGGAGAAGAGTTCACTCGCCACCGGGCGGTAGCTCAATTGTGAGGATCAGCTTATTATTATATGTATTATTAAGTTGAAGCAGAAAGCTTTTCTATTACCTATGGATAGAATATCTGCAGAACATTATGCTGTATGTCATGATAGAATGGAAATATGAATGTGACCCTCAGTTTATAATATGCCTACAATATTATGAAGCAAAACAAGCATAGCTGAGGTATGGGAGAATGTGATTTTCCAAGTTGACTGTCAACATGTAGGCTTCGGAATTTTATGTTCATATATTCATTGCTTTCTTTGTCGTTACAGAGAATGTTCAAGGTTGTCTGTTTACTGTTTTTCGTAGTAAACTGTAAGAAATATGTTTTATCTGTGTTAAGGTTTACTGTGTTGGATTTGAACCACAAATTCAATTTTGCGAAAGTGTTGTTGGCTAAAAGATTGAGTTCTGCGTCTGACTTGCCAGCAGTTATAATGCTGTTCTCATCTGCAAACAGGGTAGGTAAGTTTACAACAAGTATTGAGGCAGTCTGGAAGGTCATTATGTAAACAGGGAATAGCAAGTGTCCAAGAATTGAACCATGCCTTGTTTTGCCAGGTATTGGGTAAACAGCATCGTTGTCTTTACACAAACTTGTTGTTTCTAGTTGTAGAAAGGTAACTGTAACATTATATCTCCTCTAAATAATAGGCATTGAAACAATATCTGAGTGGGCTAAGATAACAGCGGGGGTTCCACAAGGAAGCATTATTGTTTCTTATTTATGTAAATGATCTACCCAAGGAAATTTAAATGTGAATACAACTCAGTTTGCAGATGATACTAGTATCATTGTAAAATAATATAATCTATCAAACGTAAGAAGTAAAACAATAGAAACATTGAATGTATTGTATCATAGGTTTAGGGCAAATAAACTAATTTTAAATATTACAAAAACTAAATTGATTCAGTATAGCAAACAAAGATATGAAATGCTAGAAATACTACCAACCGTTAATACAATGGAAGGGGTGACATTAACAAAATTTTTAGGATTTAACACGGCGCGGGATAGGCCAGGGTCGGTTCAGAGGAACCAAAGGATGTGCCCGACGTGAGGTTACCTGAGATTGACGTCTGGTGTGGGTCGACGGCCTGTTGGCAATGTAACCTGGCCCTCCTGACGCTTGTCGGTGTTGGAAGTCCTCGTGGTGGTTTGCGTGCTAGCCTACCTGGCACGCGCTGCTCCCGACGACTCTGGTTGCTGTGGTTCCTTAGGGTGCGGAGGGGAAGAAAGTCATTGTTGCCTTTGAGAAAAACACTGACGTGAATTGAAACCAGTGTGGTGGTTTATTAGCTTAAAACACCCTTGAGCAGTGCCACCATTGACCATACGTAAAATATTCACTCGGAGCGAACAAGTAAAGCTGTGAAATGTGGCTTCAGCCAACAATGGACTTAAGTGAAAAGTTATGAGGGAGTCTCAAATAGCACTGCCCTGACGCGTGTCTATCTCTGAGGCCATGAAGAGACACAAAAAGGTTCCGGTAGACTAAATTAACTATTGACAACTAACAGAGTATGTCACTAAAAATGAGGTACCTCAGGGAGACGTGACCACACTCTGCGCGCACAACCTACTTGATCGCTGACGGGACGAAGACTAACTCAATATGGCGTCAGGCGGGGACCCGCAAGCCCACGTTCCCGCCAGATGTGGTGGATTTGCTCTTACATTCTAATTTAAATGTAAGTGCAAGGCCAAAAGTTCTGGAAAAGCAAAGAGATAAATTTAAATAAGGTTTCTGCCCATTATATAAATGTATAAATATCACTGCCAGTCTTTTGTAGGACAATATTTGAAAGCATTGTTAGGATAAAATTCGTATTAAATTCAAAAATGAAATACATAATGAGATGCTACTTGAATTAAGAGAAACATATATAATAATTGCTCTTAAGGAGCATATAAATGTTAAAAACACAAAAAGTAAATTAAAAATACTCTTGGCAGGCTTTCCTAAGCATCCTTGCTGCCATGATGAATTTAGCAACAGAAATAAAATCTAAAATGTTAAAAGCATTTTCAAAAAGAGTACTGTAGCGAAAGCACGCAAATTCTGCAGTGTCCTCTGGTATGCTTTCTGATTAACTGACGTCACTATTTACACAATGCCTGTTGCAGCTTGGCACCTGACGTGCGTCGTGGCGCACAGCGCCCCGACGCCACAAACATTATCACATGGTCTGGGACAGTTTGATGCGGTTTCGGCGGGGGTCTTGGGTGGTGAAGGTCACGTGAGTGAGCCGAAACCTCTTGGTGCGGGAAGTCTGTCGGCGAGGGCGCGATGGCTAGGTGGTGGCGTGCTCCACTCCCAGGATGCACTCCCGAAGTTTCGACCGCCATCTTCCTCGCCGGATTCTCCCCACCTCGTAAAGGCTATTACAGCGAGGGAAACTAGCGCTGCACTGGAGGTTGCTCTTCCGCAGTAGGTGTAGCCTGACTGTGAAGATGGAATGATACGGCTAGCTGATTGCTGGAGACTGGTATCCCGTAGGATCGCCTGTCGTAGCATGAAAAACCTTAAGGCGGCGGCACTATTGTTGGCGCTGGGCAGGCGGACTTGTAGAGGAGCGCTAGAAGTGCGCCTCAACACGTCCCTATGCCTTTTCACCTCTCCCAGTCAAGACAAGACCCGACACCGCTCGGAAAGAGCACAATGTGTTCGTGCTACCTCCAGAGGGCGTATGTAGAAAATCTGGAAGGCGTGCGGCTTACGCCTCCTCCCAGTCGTAGAATGATTAAAACGACCCAATTTCAAACTCCCGTTGCGATCCTATGGGATGCAGGGGTCCCAGGTGTCTGGCAGGTGGTTGGGTTTGTCAACAATGGAAAGGTAGGTGAGTGAAGAAAAGAAAGGAATGATGTGCTGCGTTGTTTATTGGCATAAGCCAACAATGGAAACTGAAACACCCTGTGCCTAAAAAGCCTGAAGGGCGTGTAGGAAGGAACCGAAGAGCACTAGCTTCTGTGGGGAGAGTCGTTGATGCAGGTGCCGACGCCTTGGAAAGCGGCTGTTGGTTGTCGAAGCTGGACAGCTGGCGTAGAAGGCTTTCACGGTCGTGATGGGCGCTTCTGGAAGGGATCCGGCAGTCGCTGGTCTTCCGGGCCTGGAGCTGTAGCTTGCAGTGGCGTTGAGGGTGGAGAAATCTACCGCAGCTGAACCTTTCAGTGTAAGCAGGAGACGATCTGCTCGTGGCAACTCAACTGAGTGGCAAGTAGAATGCGACTGACTTCGGTGGCTCGCGCTCCCTCTTTTATACCCTTCTCGGGGCAGTCTGTGGTGATTGGGCTGCCGCTCGCCTAATGAAGAGATGGCTCGGGTGCGAGGGGGTGGTCCTTCCCTCCTCTGTGGTCTATGTGCTGCGGGTGGCGTGTCTACAGGCGGCAAAGCGTCTTGTAGAAAAAATACGTTAGAATATCTTTGCCCAGGGTTTTTTGGGAACGAAGGATAACTAAGGAAGGGTTAGGTAGGCTTTATGTTAAATATTTTGGTGTCAAGTTAGAGTGCACAGACGTTTGCCGGGGTAATAAGGGTAGAAAGGATTAACAATGGGTGCGGGAATATGGAACGGGCAGGATGAGGCGGTGGCGGCTTCATAGCTCAAGACGCTGCTAGCATGTGTCAAGTTTAGGATTGTTCTGATATACTAGTAAATACGCTGCGGGTCCAGCAAACGAATTTGGCTAGCCCAAAACTGCTAGTTGTAGACCGTAATGTTCCTTCATAGGGGGTGTTGACGTCTCCACAGATGAAGCACAGTGCCTTGTATCCTGCTGTAACGGGGGAGGGGGGAGAAGAGAGAGAGCACGTGGCCGGAACACGGCTGCGGTAGCCCATGAGGGACGGCGGCAGAACGGGCGTCCATGGCACACTTTATTTCTTTGATCAAATATGGTAATACAAAGCACATGATATCTCTGAAATGATGTAGGCCTAGCATATTAGTTGTAATTGACAAATAAGATAATTTCTCTTGAAGTAAATCTCAATATAAATGTACTATGAGGTGAATTATTTACAGTTTTCACTTAGGTTGTGCCGTAGTTCTTTGACATTCAAGCAGGTGTGTTGTGTCTGTCATTTCTTCTTGAGATAAAGTTCTCCCAGTTGCAGTGCAAGGATCAACCTTTTTAAGATCATCTTCAGTTCTAATGTCAAGTAAATCTAATATTGGTGTTGTATAATAAATGAGCAGCAGGTCCTTTGGGATGTAAAAAACTGACTTTTTCTGCATTGTTCTCATGATCACGAAAAGTTATAGTATTTGACGGTAATAAATCCTGACTCTGTATCTTGCAACGTTGGCGACACATCTGATAGACTGGAACTTCTATTGTCTCTGTACTTAAAGAATACATCTTTGTTTCCATTTGTGATTTAGATATAGGTATTAGAGCATGTATTTTGTGTGTTCCTTTGACAGTCTTTGTGTCCGCAAAATGCATCAACAATCTTTTTTTGTTCTCGTTATGTTCATCAATGGTGCAGTGCTTAAATTTGATTCGTGAAAGGTTAGCTCTTGTAAAATCAATCAGCGGCAATGGTGTCGTGATTTGTTCGTTATATGGTCTCTGTAAACTGACTTTAGTTGCGAGTGTTTTCACAGTGCCTCCAAGACTATCGCAAGCACTTTCCCCCGTGTGATTGGTTTCAAAAATTTTTTCTGTTTTTGTATTGACCCATCTGAGAAATAAATAATTTTTTTCAAGTCAACAATGGTTTCATATAACGCAGCTATCAGATTTGTTTGGAGAAGTTTGAATGCTATGGTATTGTTTATTAAACATTCAGAAATTATGGTATAATTGAGTTGTTTTACTTGCCTTGGTCCTCGTAATAAACTACGAAGGGATGAACTATCGCTTGGCTGCTAGGCCAATAGTAAGACTGCACTGCTTCCTGTAGTACAAAAGAATAATTTTCAGCAATGTCACATGTAACAAATACTTCTTCCTTCAAGTTTGATTTGGTTTCGTTATAAAACTTCTTCTGCACAAGCGAGATGAATGAGAGGGTTTTCAATTTTAACAACACTCCAATGACCTCGTCTAAATATTCATCTTTATCTTTGATGAGTGTCTCTAATATGCATTTATCTACACACATACATTTTGTGAATGTTACTGGGTCAACCATTTCATCTTGAAACTTGAGAAATTGTAAATATTTCAGTTTTCCTGTCCCAGGGCGTTCTTTACCAATATTGAAATAACAATAAGGCTATTATTGTGTACAAGCAGTTCTGGTAACTTTCCGATGCTCCTTCATCTCCGTCTAATACAAAGTTGTTCATGTCAGATCCAGTCATCAACTTCTTGACTTACGATGTATAAGGCAGACACAACTGTATGGATTCCACTCTTTCCCTGCTCTCATCTCTGTTATAAAATCAATGACAAGCTGAACTGTTTCTTAATGTTTTCCCTGTCGTACGGTTGGGGCCTGAGAGAACACCCTTCTCTTTTACTAATTCTTCCACGGCTCTATCCATATAATCACTATGTCCAAACTCATTTACTATTCTTTTTCGACTCCAGCTTTGAGGCAATACTGAGAGAAATATCATTTTTTCACTTCTTCTAGTGAGTTGAAAAAAATTCAGTTTTAATTGACTAATAATCTCAGATTCATGTTTTAATTTTTGATTTTTTAGTGTCACATTCTGTCGGAGGCCCAGTTAATGTCTTCTCAAATGTTGTTTTGACTTGTTCTTATTTTACACCCATCACAAATTTTCGTTCCTTCCACATCATCTTCAAATCTCAAGGAACACATTGAGTTAGTTACATTTATTAGCTTACCTGATTGATATTGTCCTTTTTCTTTGAAAAGATTACAACGCTTAACTGAAAACACAACCCAATCAGTCTTTTTGTCTTGATTAGTCACGCTGAAATAAAACCCAACACAGACTGCAACCACTCGACCTAACCTAACATAACCTAAAAAGCACTGTAAGTGAAGTGAACAACCTCAGCTACTCGTAGCATGGTTTTTGAATAAACAATCACTTTCATATCACTACGCAAAGAAGCCAGTCCTTGGTTGGTTCAGTTTAAGTTGTGCGCTGATGCAGTATTTTCAAACTTCAAAATTGCATGCACTAAAGCAAGGTGTCAAAAACCAATAGGCCTATATAAACAAATATGAAAGGGGGATTTTCGGAAAACTGACCATTTTCAAAACAAAGAACTTACATTTCAAAAGTAGATTTAAAAATCAGGAAAGACTGAAACATATTTCATTTTGAGATTTTTAAATGTTTGTTGCAGTGAGAGTTGACAGTTAGAATTTATTTGTTTGTGGACACACGTCATTCCTCATGTTTTGCTGATGCGTTGGTTTTAACTTGTGTTGTGTTGTCCACTGTTCACTGCTTTTGGTCTATTTACATCTTGTTTCATGTTGGGAATAATGTTCTATATTTGTGTCTGTCTTCTATGTGTGGGTGTTGCGACGATATTCAACTGAATTCTGTCTCTAGAATTCTTAATTGTCTATAGTAATTATTAAAAAAAAAAAAAAACTTGCAGAATTTCTTGGCACGTCGTCTGCACTAAACCAATAAAAGGATCAACCTACTCTCTGCAGAGCTAATTCCCGCATCTGACCGAGTGCCCCATCAAGGTGGAAGCTCGCACAACCCTTCAAAAACATAACCAAGAACACGTACCAATACGCGTGTTCGACGACGTACCGAGAGAGCGAAGAGTCAGGAGATAACCATCGAGTAGGACGAACAAAAGCGAAGTGCTGGCGGAGGAACGCTAGACCAGGCTCGCACACAACCAAGGGAGGGGAGGGGGCATAAGGAGATGGCAGGCAACGGGAGGGGAGGGCCACCCGAAACACTTTCGAAAAAGCGCGAAGAGATCCCCGAGTCCAAGTGATGTCTCTAGGCATTGCATCACGCCCATTCATACGTGGGCCGCCCCAATTTAACTGACGGCTCGCCCCGACTCCGTCGGGACACACAAGGGAAAACCCCGGCACAAAGCAAAATTATTGTTTGCTAGCAAACGATACATGATTTTAAAATAAACCTCTGGCAAAATTGTGTATCGTATGACTGTACATAATCTCAAATTTTTTTCAAAACATTTGGTTAAAAAATGTTCAAGTTATTTGCAGTTGTTAGAAATAAATGAAAGATCATGGCAGTACGCCACTATGATCAACTTTTATGTGATGCGAGACACTCCTATAGTTTTTATCACCGTCTTCTTTTGTGTTAATTACTCATAAAACGCTTGTTAACCTGATTACTAAAATATTGATTGATATTCATGTGTTATATTATAATAAGCAATTACATGTCACTACGTTAAGAGATCTCATTAACTAGCAATTCGACCTGTGGCCCAAATATATGACATTATTTACATATATACGATGATATACACAGCATAGCACGAGGGGACTACAACAGTGTGACATGCGGTACCAGGTTGTGGCAGACTGTCTCTGTTGTGTGTGAAGAAAATAATTGTAATAAAATGCTAAGTTAGTTCTTTACTGTTTAATATCACAACCATTATACTCTATCTGAGCTAATAGGGACAATTTCTTTCTTACTTTTAACAGAAAATATATTAAAGTTTTACCAAACTCAATCAAATGTGTTTCAACAGAATTAAAGAAAATTAAACACTAACATTATTAAACATTTGAAAGAGAAAGCGAAAGAGTTCTAATAATGTCAGAGAAATGGCAATTCGCAACTCTGTGGCTGCTCCCAATAAATACTGGAGGGTTAATTCTTCGTATTACATCTCCTAGTGGATATTTGTGGGCATCTTTAATATTGGGCCAACACCGTGATGTTCATTTGCAGTATCTTGGCTCCATACTACTGATAAGTTCTCCACTTTCAACTTTGACAACTTCTCTTGGAAATATCACATTTTCATAGAAAACAGTGACCCAATCTCCAATGTTGTATTTGGTTTGCTGAGCTGAAATGGAAGTAATAATAGAAAATATATCATACACTTTGTAGCACTATAATCAACGAAACATTATAGGCCTAAATGAAACCATTTTGTGTCTGTGAACAAAACTAAGGATAGACAAGCGTAATGGTTACATACCAACAGGAGTTTATACGTGCAATGCAAAAAGAATTTTCCGTTCAGCCCTTTTCAGTTTACATGACTAGAAATTTGGCAATTTTTGAAAATTTTTGAATTTAAAAAATTTATATCACTGTAAGGGTGAAAAAAACCACGGGGGTTTGAATGTGTGAGGTCAAAGAGGGGTACCCAGGTGTTAATAAAGAAATGTTCAAGTTTGTGGTTCATAGCCTTTTTTAAGCTACAAGAGGTTAAAATGCCTTTTTTAAGCTTCTGTAACCCAAACTTCAAGCCCTTGTAGTAAAACTTGATTATGTAAGACAGTTGTGTTTAAACAAATGAAGTTGTTGCTTGGCAGTGTTTTTTTATAGAACAAGTAGCAGTGATTTTCAACAGCTAATAAAAAAATATGTTTAGTTTTGAAATTTAAACATAGTGTATTGCATTTTAAATTGTTTTAAACTTGGAAGTAATCGTCAATATAGTAATATAGAGTAAAAAGTACCTAATAGAACTTTTGAAATTTAAGAATTAAAAGTAAAATGACAATGTCTTGTGCAAAGTAAAAAAAATAAGTTCATTTTATTAAGTTGCTATGCAGGCGGATGTCTGAGGTAGCTGTCAGCCAATCACGAGGATAAACTCTTGTATAAATAATAAATTTAAAACCCGAGCGGTTTGGTTTAACATGACAAGCGAGTCGTAATAAAGGACACAAGTGAGTGGAAGGGGAACCTCACTCCAGAAGTGATGACAACCCCTTGGTGTGGCTTATTGAGGAGAAGTTACTAAGGACACTGTGTGATTGGCTAGAGACAATGCCCACGCACTCGACAGCTCTGTCACAAGACTTGCGTGGCAGAAGAACTGTGGTTGTACTGTGGTGAAACAGTGCGGTCAAGCTGCGCTGAAAGTATAGTCACGACAGGATATGACTGCTCGGAAGGTGTGGCCTGTAGTCATCCACATTGGCTCCATCACACGCCAGGCCAAACTGGAAGACTGTCTCACTGACTGAAACAATATTCCCTTGTACTAGCATGTAGACACTAAGTCAGACTATCCTTGGTTCACTGCCATGCAAGGCCGAGCACCACAGCGCATTCGAGGTTGTGAAATGCGGAAGCTGTAAAATCGAGAAAGTACGCGCAGTAACTAACTGGCGTTCTGTCTTCTCGCCAACAACATACGTCTACGAGACATAGGTGTAATTTTGACGATAAAGGTGGGTTGTACATGTCTGTATGTTATAAAATATTCTTCACCAAGATTTCATTGTTAAAAAAAAATACAGCAAAAAAAACCATTTTTGCCATTCTGGCCGCTTGATAATATGCTTTAATGATTACTGGTGAAACTGAATGTGGTATACATACGTGTACCATCTTTGAATACTATTCCTAAGCAGACATCACTCATGTGCGTTGAGCAGTTTTATAATAATCTCTGCACACCGCTCGGTGGCCTGGGCAAGTGGCCACCGTAATGACTTGCACATGTATGCAGGACCGCAAAGGCTTTTTCTTATTTTTCTTTAAGCCTACTTTACATTGTTTGTGTTTTTCTCAATTTCTCCTGCACATTAAAAAAAAATTTGAACATAGAGAGCGAATGTAATTAAACTTGTAAAAATTTAGTACAGTAGAGTAAGTTGATTTGACTTTAATGTACCGGTATTGTGTTCATATGCTTATAATGGCAGTCATTTATAAGGTTTTTTTATGAGTTATTTAAAATAAGTGTTTTGAGGACACACATTGTATATATTAGCCTGTCAAAACGTTGGTAATATGTATATGTTTTCTTGATCACACTAATTTATTTGAGTACGTTAATGAAATCTATGGTGCTGTTACTTCGAGAGGTTAATATCATGCAATGTATTTTGATCTGAACAAAAGATTTTGATACTTGTCAGCATTCCATCATTCTGTATAAACTTAGGCACTTAGGTCTTGATTGCGCCTACAGTTAAATAGCTTCAAAGCTGCTTGATGGACAAAACTTGCGACGATTTTGTTGTATTGTTGCTCGTCGCCCGCGTTTGGTTATAATAAGAGGTATCGCTGCTCTGTCTCTTACGTGATTAATGTTGGATGATTGGGTTCGTATTAAGTAATGTTGTAGTATGCCCGGCTAGCTCTAATTAAAATAAAATAACAAAGAAGTTTCTTTTTAAATCGGCCTAAGGGACTCACGCACTGCAGGTTGCGTCACGAGAGGTAAATACTTATAGTTTCTTTCGACGAAAAGAATAGGAGCTTCCTCCGGCGGCTTTTGATCGGTCACGACGTTAATTATGTTGCAGGTACCGGCCGCGATCACCCGAAAAGTCCACCCACCGGTGACCCCGAGCTCGCTGTCCACCGTCCTTACAAACCCGACGACGAATATCCCGACACCTGTCCCCCCGAGTTCACACACACCCGGCTCGTCTTAAGATTCCATTCTTAGTGCCCCGCGTTTCGCAACTTTGCTCTCCTGGGCGGCGTCCCCTTCCCGCCCCACCGGACTCATGGGGGCGGGTAGGTTCCCCCGACCAATCAGAGCGAAGACCTGGCCCGAACATTGAGTGCGTCCCTTGTGGAAGCTTCCGTATTTATTTAAAATCAAATTAAACATGGGCACATTCTCACAGCAATTACAAATAAAACACTTAGCCTAATTACTACTTGCTACCTTTAATTAATATAATTTTAGTTCAAATTACGTACGTTACACGGGGTCTGTTGGGGAGGGGAAAATGAGAAGAAATGTGTAGGCGAGAAAGAAAGAGGATTGTATGGCAAGGGGACAGGGGGAGGTAGGGCGCCCCCCTTCTCGCACAGCATGTGGTAAGGCTCATGCATCATCTGCTCTATTGTCGCCAGACCGGCGGGCAATTATCACTCTTAAAAACTATAATCATTATACATAAAATTCTGTGACATTCCACAGGTTAAAA
>PNEQ01036885.1:0-19525 GCA_003012365.1 Medauroidea extradentata | reverse complement strand
AAAGTTCATTGGCATCAAACCATATACAGGATCAGGAGTTTATTCCCGAAATTTCAGCAGGCAATTTTGACACTCAGGAGCTTCAGAAGAGCGAGTTTCACTTTGATTTCGAAGATCCTGGAACATGGCCAACTAACATTTCTGATTCTCAGAGGTGTTTTATAACAAAAATGAGAGCAGAAAATCAACATAACCCTGACTTAAGCAAAAGTATGCGAGATGGTCGAAATCTAACAAAAGACTGGTTTTTTAAAGCCCTTCCAAATGGATTACAGATAAAGAGGTCATGGTTAGGTTACAGCCAAACAAAAAATGCATTATTCTGTGTTCCATGTAGGTTATTTTCTCACCTTTCGAAGGAGACAAAGTCAACGCTTCATATTTGGCTAAAGAAGAGGGTTTTACTAACTGGAAAAAAAACTCAGTGAAAGGATTCCAGATCATGAAAACTCGCAAAGCCACAAGCTTTGCTTTTGTTCTTGGAAAACTCTTGAGTCTTCATTAGAAAAGGGAGGAATAGATAAAGAACTTCAAAACCAGATCATGAAAGAAGAAAACCATTGGATGAAAGTTCTACATTGTATTGTTGATGCAGTACTGTTTCTGGCAAAACAAGGAAGCCCTTTAAGGGGGTTACAAGAACAGTTCGACTTTGGTGATCCCAGGAGTGGCAAATTTCTAAACACAATTGACCTGTTATCTCACTACAATGCAGAATTGCGTGAACACATTGAAAAACATAAGAAAGGGCAATTAAGTTATTTTTCGTGGAAAGTTCAAAATGAATTCTTAGATATTGTAGCAAGGAAAATAAGACAAGATATACTAAATGATGTCATAAATGCGAAGTACTTTGCCTTAATCTTGGACTCCACCCCGGATATCAGTCACAAGATCAAATGACAGAAATCGTCCGCTATGTGAAGATGACAGAGCATGGCCCAGAAATTTTGGAAAGCTTCATTGACTTTTTCATCGTCAGTGACAAAACAGGTTTAGGGCTAACTGAAGAAATGTTAAAAAAGTTGGAAACAGATGGCTTGGACATGAGAAATTGTAGAGGACAGTCATATGACAACGGGGCCAATATGGCTGGCATATATAAAGGGGTACAATCGAGAATACTAAAGGAACACAAATTAGCATATTTCGTACCATGTGCTGCACATTCTCTGAACTTAGTTGGAGCACATGGTGCTGAAGCATCACCTGAAGCTCAAACATTTTTTGGGACAGTTAACTGCCTGTATACATTTTTTTGAGCCTCAACTTCAAGATGGGAAGTTTTAGAAAAACACATACCACTCTCGCTCAAAGCTCTCAGCAAAACAAGGTGGTCAGCAAGAATGGAAGCGGTCGAGGTTGTATATAAACATTTGGACAAGATTAAGAATGCTTTGGAAGAATTGTCTGTCTGCCCTATTACATCTTCTGAAACAAAAACTGACGCTACCTCTTTGCTACGAAATATCAGCAAGTTTGCATTCATTGTCATGACTTGTTTCTGGTATAAAATTCTAAAGAAAATTGATCGTGTCAACCAAGTTCTTCAAAGAGATTTTATGACTGTAGATGAGTCAGTCAGACATATTCATGGTCTTTTGCATTATTTGGAAACCAGTAGGGATAATGCACCATCTGATGCTACTGTGGAAGCCAAAAAGATTGCTGAGAACAACAATGTACCTGCTGACTTCAAAGAAAAAAGGAAGAGGAAAATTAAGAAAATGTTCGACGAAGACTGTGGAGATGAAAGTTCCAATTTATCAGAGCAGGAACTGTTTAGAATTTCTTTGTTAGAGATTATTGATGGAATAGTGAACGCCATAAGGACTCGGTTCCAGGCCCTACAAGCAATTAATGACAAGTTCTGTTTTTTAGGTGGGAGTAACATTCACAAGATGGACATGAAGGCTTTGAAGACTGCAGCCCCAAAACTGGCTGAAACATACAAAGACGACATCAATGAAGAAGAAATAGCTCAAGAAGTAGAAAGTTTTAAACACCACGCCTGAAAAGTTGATGACAATATGAAAACAGCTCCTGCACTAACTCTCTTGAAGCTCATTTACAAACACAGACTTGAAGAAGGATATCCAGACCTGACCACAGCCCTTAAGATATTTTTAACTCTTCCTGTAACTGTTTCTTCAGGCGAAAGAAGCTTTAGCAAATTGAAGATAGTGAAAAATTATTTAAGAAATAGTATGGGGCAAGATAGACTGTCAAATCTGAGCATTATTTCCATAGAATACAAGAGAGCATCGGCTATTTGCTATGACGACATCATCAAAATATTTGCTGCTAAAAGATCTCGCAAGATCAATTTAAATATTTAAATAACTTTTATAACGACGATAAACACAGTGCAATAAATAAGTCTAGTGATAAGAAATCACGAAAGTCACATTTGTTCATTAACAAGTTTCTAACTTATGAGACTTTATTTCTGTGTTTTCGAATATAAATTAATTTAAACTATGATTATTTTTATGGACTATATGGACAGAGCAGGTTTATGCACGGAAGTTACAAACTGTTATGTGCGATTTGATGGTTAAATAATGTGATGTAAAAAGCATTATATAATATTTATTATAGTTTATGTTTTAATACATTTTTGTGTTAAAATAAGATGGATTATGTATATTAATTGTAATGACCAGCTTCAAAACTTTGTAATGTCTAAATAGTTTTATGTTTAACATGTTTTTAAATGAATAGGTAGTAAGTAATGAATGACCCAGAAAAAATCATGTTCAAATGGATTTGTGGTATAAGTAACTAGAACTTTCCCCAACCTTAAATTGATTATTGTGCAGACATTTTACGAACAGTAACATGTGATTAAAAATTTTGTCTTTGTACATATTTTTATGTGGATAGAGAAGTAATTCTGGTCTGGCCTTACTCAGCTATGGTTAAAGATAAACAAGTCTTAAAATTTCTTCCCTGAGTGTTATCATTTAATCATTTAGATGATATCTTCAGAACCTTTTAATTAAATGGCAAATTTTTATCACAATAATATTCTGACAAATTCCTTGCCTAAAGCCGTTTGCAGTGGTACTTACTATTATACATTAATTTTACCTTGGAGCTCATCACGAGAAGCTTCTTCATCACTTACTGAACAATAATTCAACTAACACTGATTTAGAATTGCCAACACTCCAGGCTTGGTAGAGGTTTTGTGCATTTCACTGAAACAAATATTGTCTTTAAAATATTGATGCTTTACCAATGGTTTAATTTCTGCTTTGGCACGAAAATACTTATATAACACCATTTTACACTTTGAAAAACTAATTTTCCCAGGGGAGGACATATAGACACCCCCCTGGCCCAAACCCGGTTTTATGGGTGTTATGTGTATGTGTAAGGGGGAAGGGAGCGCCAGAATTTGTATTTGCCCCGGGTGACACAGACTCTAGTTGCGGCCCTGTTCACAGTATCGAATGTGATATACTGAGAACACTAGACTTCAACGATGTCATCAAAGACTTTGCCTAAAAGTAGTAGAAAGAAGCCTATGAAACTTACATTCTACAATTTTTATACTATGTAAACAATATTGATAGACATTAAGTGAAGAGGTTTAATAATTTTGAAGTAGACTTTAGTGTTTATTTAAGGAGGAAGGGAACTTTATTTTAAAATTGTTAATTTTTTTCATTAACACATTTTTCATTATTGAACTTTTAAAAAAATATTTCATCATTTAGTAGTAATTTAAACTATTTATTTTTTTTTTTTTAAGTTTGCTCTTTGGGTTACATCAATTTGTTATTTTATTTTATTTATTATTTTTCTATAACATGATTTTTATGAATTTTGGTATCGTAATTCGAGTTATGTTACTATTTATTGATTTCAATTTAACCTCAGAAATTAATCAGTCGCAGCTCGCATAATTTAAAAACTGCTATAGGCCTAGTAACTACTGCATATATTAATGCCATCAACATTTTAATAACAGTCCTGTTAACTATAGTCTATAATGTAAGACTAGCAGAGAAAAAAATTTATTGTCATTGAAAAAACTTTGGAACTGTATTTATGTGTTACAGGAACAAAACTTAAGTTAACGGAATACATTGTATTATGTTAGTGTACAGATCAAGTCCAGTAGAAAATTATGCAAATTCTTCCTATTGTATATTCAAAACTTCGGTTACAAAATTTTTCCAAAAAAAAAAAAAAAAAAAAAAAACAATTATTTTGAACCTTATAATACAATTTTTTTTCGGGGGAGGACCCACGGACCCCCCGTTCTAAGTTCGGGGTAAGTGCACTCTGGCAAAAGGGCCTCTTCTCTGGATAATGCCAGGGGCCTCGCAGAGGTTTAATGTCTGCTATTGCCCTCAGTCCTCGGGTGCATTCGCTCTGTTCTAGTTCCTTTCTCCGGAGCAGTACAATATTTTCGTTCCAAGAAATATTCCCCATCCCTACAGTGTCCCTCAGAGACAATAATTAATACTTTTTTTTTGCTTGATACTAGTTGCACTAAAAAATTAAAATATAATAAATAGCTTTTTATGGCTTCCATCTAACTGATGTTCATTATGTCCTCATATTTATTCTAATATTACAGAAAATAACAAATTCAGGGAATACACACGTCAAGACATACAGATAATTTTCTAGAATGGAAAAAGAGAAATCGGATGCCTAACGTATATTGTACATTGATAAATATTATTTGAATGTACAATTTGCACTTGAGTAGTATCAATAGAAAGTTGTGCAAAAAAAATGTACTGTATTGATAATTCAATATAATATTTTCCATTTGTTTCCGATACTGCATGAAGGATTTTAGTTTTAATACACAAATGTCTACAAATTAAATCAACAGAATACGTAACATAGGCCGTTTAAGGGCCTGTCTCCCATTTTCTGAGAAAACCTCCAGGTAGCTATCCTGAAGATAATATATCTGGCACTTTACCTAAAGTTTCGTCTTACCACTTGATTTATACCTTTGTGTAACTACCCAAAGGTTAGCTAGAAATGTAGTTAGGTTGCACAGCCTGTGTGGTTGTGTCGTGGCTGCTGATTGGTCTGTTGGATCTGTGAATATTTATTTTCTGGATATTACATGTACGACCGACGGCCACATAGAAATGATAAATAAAAACACCTTGGTGCTAAGTTTAATATTTGTGGTTAGGCTTACAAGTATTTACTTTCGCATTTTACGAGTGTTTTGTGATTAGTGTTAAAACTTAAATGTTATTTCGAAGTAATAGCTAAATAATTTAAATATTAACGTATTAAATAGCGAAACTGTTTCGCTAGTACCTGTTTCAGTAACTGTCGAGAACATTGCAAAATACAGTTTCCTTGTTTATAATAATAATATTAATAATAATACAATGAACGACGACATCAACAAGGTGAAATTGTACAATGATCAGGTGTCAAGCTGTAATGTTCTCCTTATAACCCAACCCTTCGAACCCACCCCTTACATACACCATTATTCTCCCTCCCCTTTCTTCCCTATCCAGGGGCGTCATTTTAGGTTTTTCCAGGGGGGGGGGGGGCAAGATTTTGTTTTCTGACGACAGTGAATTTGTTGCATGTTTTTTATTAATTAAGCATGTATAAATTAGATATTTTAATAATAAATCTTTATGTCCTTAAGTTAGTATTATTTACATTTAAAAATACAAAAAATATGTTTATACACAAAATTTCCAAATCCAGGGGGGGGCATTTGCCCCCCGCCCTGTAGACCCCAAATGACGCCCCTGTCCCCATCACTTCTAAATATTATGAATTTATCCTGCTTACATTCCCTGTCCAGCACCTCCCTACATAACCACATCTCCACTTCTACATCTGCTCTGTATCTTTCAAACTTACCCAGAAAACTTGGTTTTAGGGTTAGGGTAATTTTAATAAATCCAGTTTTACTTACTTGTTTCATTTCCACATACCACATTGCATGAGCCTTATTTAAGAGTGATTTCATACCTACCTTGGTTAACATTGAAATTGCAATTTATGTAGGCACAGCCTAGTCAAATTTATGGTAAAGTCCTTGTACGACTGTCATGTGTATGCACAACACAGAAGTAAGCCTACTGAATTATTTATAAATTATGTATGACGATTTCAATATGAATCACTAAACGAAAGCCATTACTCATACATAGGCCTACCTTATTACACGAGTTACAAAATTTATGTGGAATTCGGGAAGCAATTACGTAAATTACATCCAGTACGGCCGTGGTTGCAACAAATGTGTAGGCCAACAGACAATTGGCAAACACCACACTGATGTATCTCACTTGCATTATATAAATGCCGATTTTCATAATTAAAGCACTGAATTATGTCATTCTACCATACTGTCGTCTGAAACCCAGACATTAACAAACATTTTTTATTTTCAGCACACTTCAAAACACAACTTTCGGCCTATGCTCGTAAAACTTCGTGGCAATTTTCTTCTCACAAATATGATCCTTCACTTCTTACATAATTTTGCATATTTGAGAAGTCTACACAATTTGAAATTACGAGAAACATAACCGAAACATTTTTTCGACGCATGAAACTAATTTCAAAACAGCACAAACAAGGTTAAAAAATTAACATATATGATATTTTCGTCGCCATACTTAACTGCAGTTTACGCCTTATCCAGAGCTTCAACCTCTCGAAAAAAATAGCCAGAAATTTATCCCTTAGTTAGGCCTACCTAGAGTTCGTAAGACGCAGTTTGTCGTCTACCTAGGAGATAAAATTTACCCAGATGTTACCCAGAGGTGGTAAGACCGGCCCTTAGAGGTTAGGCTTCTTTCGTCCATTACAAGTGTTTTGTGAATTGTGTTAAAACCTAAATATGATTTCGAAATGACATAGCTAAATGAGTTAAGTATTAACGTAAATAAATAGTGGAAATGTTTTGTGAGTACCTGTTTCCATAAATATTGAGAACATTGAAATTAATCATCCTTCAAGTTTCCTTGTTTATAATAACATTAACATTAACACTAAAAACAACGACACCAACAACGTGCAATTGGACAACGACCAGGTGGCAAGCTGTAATGTTCTTAATCACAAACCAGTCCCCTTCTAAACTTTCCAACCCATTTCACCATCATCAACTGTTCCGAAATTAAATTCCACTTCACTCCTTCAGAGAATGCCTACCCCACTATTTTCTTCTTATCACTGGATCTAATTGTTGTTATTACGTTGTTCTCTATACTCTTTAGAGTTAGCCTAACTTATCCCAGAATGCAACTCCATTCAACCCTTTGTACTTCTTAACCAGTCTTTCCACTCTTCTAATTTCTTTCAACGAGTTCCACCCCAAATCTTCAGTATCACAGAAAAGAAGGTGAGGTCGTAGAAAATAAGGAGTTATTTTATTTTATTTACTTAAAATATACACCGGCTGATCCCGTAAGTGAGCAAAGAGCTCATGGGATATGGGTGTTGTCATTGAATAAAAGTAAACAAACATACGAATAGATTTAAGCAAATACAAAATTTACATAAGCTTAATACATCACGAAGTTGTGTCCAAGAATGTAATTTTCATAAATTGTTTATCTTTGTACATTGTAAGTTTCAACACAGGAAAAAAAAACTATTACACAGTTATTAAAATACTAAATTTTAAAATGATGTTCCTGATGACAAAAATTCCTGCATTGACAGTGATGAGTTTCTAGCTATAATATTTTGTATAAAATAAGAGTATCAGCAAAGAGAACTATTTCAATGTAGAATGAGTCCGAGCGGTATTTAAGAATTCCTCTACAGAATAAAATGCATTAGTAATAAGACAGACCCTTAGTTTAGAAGCAAAGCTCTTTCTTGAGACTTTGCTCAAATTTTTGAGATCAGAAGGAAGTGATTTAAAAATCTTGATGGCAGTATAATATGCACCTTTTTGATTCAGTGCAAGTCTGTTTGAAGGTAAGTAAAAATTATATTTAGTTCTAGTGGAGTATGTATACAGAGACGAATACAGTTTAAAAGTATCTAAATATTCAGTCAAGTATAACAATAATGAGTAAATGTATTGACAAGGAAGAGTGAGATTTTTTTTTGCGCTATGAATAAAGATCTACATAATTCTCTACTTTTTTTTGTCAAAGTTCGTACAGCCTCATTTTGTACGGTAAACACATTTTTGCTTCAGATGAGTTTCCCCAAATAATTCCTCTAGTGGAGCTTGCACGCGAAAGGAGACCTAGCCTCTCCGCTCGCCACCATGTTGAGTTAGTCAGAGTGTTGCATGACTAGGGTGTACATGCATGTCACATCGTGGGGGAATCTTGCAGCCTTGTTCGCAACCGAGAAGTGTATCATAGCAAGTAATTGTCTGGAACACTTTTCTTGCACTCTCGTCCCCCATGATGTCCACCCACCTCGGCTGACTCACGGCCCAGAGGTTTTATTTCAGTTTTAGTTTTACTGCTTGGGCCTTGTTTGATCGCTTCGGCTACTGACTGGCCATAAGGGTCAGGCCCGCATCCGTGTAGTGTACTTTAATGTATCATTGTGATCGTGATCTTAAATAACTGTGCAATTGTTTTATTTCACTCACGTAAGTTCAGATGCTTCGGCCTCCTCCGGGTATAATCCACTTTGAGTGTGACGGGGTGTGGAGGGAGCCCCAAATAACCCTCCCCAGCATAACTTATGCGTATGTTGGTCTAGGTGTGAGGAGTCAGTCATGTAGTCGTCGACCGAACGCCCTGAGAAAGAGAGTCCAGTGTCCGCCCGGGTTATTAAATTATTGATGGACTAGGGCCCTTCTAGTAAAAATTCGACATCATATTCAACTCGCCACCATTCCTACTCCTCATCACACTACGGGCCATGTCAAACCTTTTCATTTAAGATTTATATTACTATTACTACTATTTTTGTTGAGAACTTAATAAAATTAGTTTTTCCCATGTTAACTACAAGCTTGTTAGTATTAAACCAATCATCCAACATTTCAAGAGCATATTCAGCTGATATTTTCAAATTTATAGGGGTTTTTGCTTTAATTAATATACTAGTATCATCTTCAAAGAGGGTGGTGGATGCATGGCTGTCAATGACACTAGGAAGGTCATTTATATAAAGTAAGAAAAGGAGAGGTACAAGCACTGAGCCCTGTGGAACACCATGTTTTACAGTGCCTGTATAGGAAGTAATACGACTCATTTAATTCTTGCCTTTAATCACTACATTTTGTTGCCTGTGTTCCAAATATGATGCTAATAAGTACTTAAAAAAATATTTCTTACTCCATAGTATTCAAGTTTATTTAACAGTATTTCGTGATTAACACAGTCAAAATCCTTTGCAAGATCGTAAAAAATACTGATTACATGTTCCATTGAGTTCAGAGCATCCAATATTTCACTAGATAATTTTACGGCAGCATTTTCAACTGAAAATTTTTTCCTGAAACCAAACTGACATGGGATTAAATTTTATGTTTTTGTAAATGATCTATCAATCTGCTGGACATTACACATTCAAAAATTTTGGAAAAAGTAGTTAGTAAGGAAATAGGGCTATAGTTTTCTTTCTTAGATTTTTCTCCTTTTTTATGAAGAGGTACAACTGTGGCATGTTTTAGTCGATCTGGGAAAACTACACTCTTTAGAAAGTTATTAGATAAGATAACAAGAGGTTTAATTAACTCAGCACTGCAATATTTTATAACTTTACTATTAATCCCATCATACCCACATGAACCTTTGGTTTTTAGATTTCTTATTATGGACTTAATTTCTGCAGAAGTAGTCCAATTTGGATCGAATGTAGGAATTTTTTTTGGAAATGATTTCTTTACATAATCTAGTGGTTCATTAATAGATAAAGATTTCGATACAATAGTATCGGCAACATTAAGAAAATAGTCATTAAACTAATTTGCTATTTTGGCTTTACTTCTAGTAGTGATATTATCTACCTCAAGTCCTGCAGTGTCATCAATTTTTTACACATCTTGCAGTTTCAGATTTTATTAACATTCCATTTTGTTTTGATTTTATTTGAGTTGCTGACATGATTACTGAAGTACAAGCTTTTTGCATTTACAATAACTTTATGTAATACCTTGCAGTACATTAATTTATAATGAGATATTACTTTCGGATGTCATGATTGTTTGGATTTTAAATAAAGTAATTTTTATATCTGCAAGAGGTTGCAATACTTTTGGTAATCCAAGGATTTTGTGTATTGCATTTTCCATATTTAGTGCTTGTTTTTAAGGGACAACATGCCTCGAAATGGGTCAAAACAATCTGTAAAAATAAATTATATTGGTTACTAGGATTTGTTTGAGCATTTAAAATATCCCATTGTAGCGTGCTGCTACCTCAGTGTTTGAATCGTGTTTTGTTTCTGTTCATGCATATTTGTTTATTTTGAAAAAAAAACACTATTTTAGCATATTTTGAAGTTAAAATATTTAATGTTTACTGATTTCAATGTTAGCCAAACCATATTGAATTTAAAAGGAAGTGTTGTGATTTAAGGTCAGATTCTGATTCTGCCAGATATTTAAATGCTTTATACAATTTTTCTTAATATTATGGTTCAAAATAATTTCATTTAAAAGAAAACCATTCTCCATGTATTACCGAAATTTTGAGATGTGCGGTTTTTATTCCGTGTTAGAATCGTCGTAAGAAATAATCGTAAAAATTGAACAAATACATTTGAGAGATGCATGCTACAACACACCGTACCGCTACTTAGCCGCCGTAAGACCGTAACAGGGATAGAAACCTGTCTATTTATTACGGTGCGGTTACGTTTATTTTTATACGGCTACTTTACTGTCAGTGTAGCACAGGCTTTAGTGCCGAATGCAGAAAACACAAATTTAAATTGAATTAAAAAATATTAAAGTTCTGTGATTCGCCGAGGGCGAATAATAATGACTACTGTGTCGAATTTTTCCAACAAAGATGGAAGACTTCTTCTTTGTCTCGCTAGAAAAGACACCAGCAAAAGTGCTTGGTCTGTCTTCAGGGCTTAATTTCTAATAATTAAAGAACGAATGGGGTTTTTAGTGCAGGTCGCGATGTCGCGAAGTCGATGCCGTATGAGAAAAGAACCACTGAAGAGGGCCTTGGATGCGGACTTCCACGAGATTTAGCTAACCTAGTTTCGACACCCGTAATCTCGTTAGTGTGCTGAATTTGGAACTGTGAAGGCCCTGGCAGAATGAACAGTGCTGACGGAAATGCTGACGGCTGGTGGACTCCAAGTGGTGAATGTATTAGCCAATTAACTATGCGGATGCAGTGCTGATGGCTGATCCCAAATAAACTAGCCACAATGATCGTTGTTATGGCTGGTAGACTGTTCGATTAATCGCCGCTTGTAGCGGTAAATTCGGCCACCGTGTTGTAATTTCGTACGTCAGCTGTCTTCGACATCAGCTGTTGTTGAAGTCAGTGGTCAAACAATTCAAGTTACGTTGTTGACAAAAATTTAATTTTAGTGTTGTTGACAAACATTTGAAGTTGGCGTTGGAATTTGTAAGCATTTTTTTTTTTGCGATCTTGCAGTCTGCTGTGCTGTTCGTAAGCAATCTTGTCATTTAGCGCATGCGCAACTGTACACAATTCTGATTGGCAACTAGTGATGATTACGTGATGGCTGGTGAGCTGACCAGCCATCAAAATATAAAGTTTGCCGAACTCGGCCAGCCGTCAGCCATCAGCCACGTTAGCCAGCAGTTTATGGTGTGTTGGCGTAATAACGGGCCAATCGGAGCTCACCAGCCATCAGCACTGTTCATTATGCCAGGGCCTTAAAACTGGATACTTCGTTCTTGTGTTTTTATTATGTTTTCAAGCTTTTCCACAGGATTTAAAAGTTTCAAATTTTCATCCGTTGGTAAATTTTCAGTACACAATTGCTTTCCTTCAGACATAAATGCATAACAGCAGTCTTCACGAAAAGCATAATAAATAAACAGTACATAAAATAATATTTTGGTTGAAAGCATACTTTTGATTGGTTCTTCAGATCATGTGACAACAAATTCAAAGAGCCAACTTTAGAATAAATACTGTTGTCTAGGATAAGTGGCACTCAGCTAAGTGTCACCTAAAAAAAAACAACACACATTTTAATGGTGAAACGCCATTTTCGTAAGTATCAGAATTTCGGGACCCTTAAGCTTAAGTGTCCCTTAGCGAGGGCTTGTTTAGGGGATGTTGGTGAAACCAGCCCTAAAGCCCCGTTCACAATCGACATGGCACAAGTAAAAAGCATACCATAATAAAGTGAACATCTGTGATACGAATGGTGGCGTTCTTAGTGATACTTGGCATGACTTACATGGCGTAACTAGCTTGACATGGCGTTAAAGATGGCCATCTCTGAGTTTTCTATGTTAAGTTTTTCATGCCGGACAATAAGTATGTGAAACGTCACAAGAGCTTGTGGCGCGAACATTTTTATCTAATAACAAACCAGTTCATTTCTTGTTGATTATTTTCTGATTGGTTTGGAAACAATATATTTACTGGTGATTGTGTACGGACAGTTTCGCATGTAATGCTGTGTGAGTTATGTTATTTATTTCATTTCGATTGTGAACGGGCCTTAAGGGTATGGAAGAGTACGTTCATGAATGTTAAAGCCTACTTTTCACGACGCCTGGAGTACACGATGACAAATCCTGAACGTAGTACCCGAATACACCCGAAGATCGTCGCCCGAAGATTCCCGAGAGAGCACTCGGCAAGTCTCAGAAATAAACGCAATTTTAATGTTTATATTTTGATTTGGCCGCATTCCAAATGCCAAATTGTAAGACTCTCACTCGCTCCCATAATTCCCACCAAGACGCATAGATGGTTGCGAATGTAGAGAGGAGAATGTTGCGACGCCAACGAATTCTCTGGCTTGTTCAAATATTGCAAACAGGAGGATTGTATGTGTATATAAATCTATGTAATAGTTTTAAATAATTGAATGTAGAGGATGGTCTGATTCGCATTAAGTTATTATGTCTGTTATGTGCAGGAAAGAGGTCTATTTAAAATGCCTAATATGACTCCCATGGTCTCTGACATTCTGAATGGTCATACACGACACACCTTCGAGTGAAACATGCGACATTGATGAGAATCGACAACATATGTGGACAGCAAAAAAAAAAGTGGGGCAGGAGTAATGAATTGAGGTAAGGAATCCATTAGAATTTGTTACAGCAAATTGTAAACCATAATGTATAAATAATGTTATTATATCAAGGAAATTTGGTTTCAACTTATGGTATTTCTATTCTGGCTGTCATCTGGCACGTCGTACCATGTGGCATCAGCTGCTTTCAACATGCCAAGAACAACAGCTTTCAGGCTGACTACAAAGATGCTACACATTGTTACGAGAATATCGAGAGATATTATTAGGTTACCTGCAGATGCCAATTTACCAGACATTGGGGAAGGATTTGCTATATTAGCAAGAAGCAATGTTTTCGGACAATGTCTGGGCGCAATAGATGGATGTCGGTAAAAGCAGTTCGTGTAATTACTGCTTGTGCTGTGATGCATAATATTTGCATTACTGAAGGCGATGTGATCGCAATGGACAGTAATCTCCCTCCTCTTCCAGCACGACACTTAGCAAGGGATGAAGTTGAGGGTATGCAGTTGAAGGACATATTAATGAGGCTACACATACTGGAAGTAAACCAGTAGACTTTTACTGTAGGAAATTTTATACCGAAGTTAATAAAGATTTAATGTAATATATGTAATATGGGTACTTTAGAGGCTAAAGTTTTGTTTGTAACATTAATAAAAACATTTGGAATATATAATATTTCCATTTCCATTTATTTTATGTTTCATAATTTTTACAAGATTTACAGTTCGATTTGTATGCCATATTTAAATGTTTATTTATTTTTCATTATGTCCACAACATCTCAGAGTATATAAATAATCTCCTTATGCCTTATCCTCTTCCAGTTTTTCCATTTCGACAAGAAACTTCATGAAGTCGTTATCAGCATTTGATTTCCTATTTCTCTTCTATGGGATGGGGCTAACTGTTGTCCGGACAGTGCTGGTGCTGTTCGACGATGGGGATGTTGCAGGAGAAGGTATGTCACTAGTTGAGGTTAGAGATGTATCAAGAATGATAGGCTGCCTTATATTTGTCAGTGTACTATAAATTGTTTGTATAATGCAATTATTACAATTTTTTTTATTCTGTATTCGGTGGAAGCAGACATATGCAGAAACAGGGGCTTTGCTGGCACATAAATTCCCACATATGGCGTTTGAGCTGGTAACATACAAGAGGGTTAGAATTAAAGTGAAGAATGTCATGATTGCTTAGTTTTGCATAATAAAGGTTTTTTTTTTGTTGTTTGCAACATCATAAAACGATTTTCGAATATGTTCATGCAGCCCTGACTTAACTTACTTTATATTTAAACATGGGGCAAACAAATAAAGCCAATATACAATAACCACAACGTATTCAAATTAGTGATTTACTTCACTTTCATTTTAACCAATCATATAATTATGCCTCTATCAGTTGGGCTTTATTATTATTAATATTCTTGATTTGCCTATCAGATTGCGACCGAATTACACATTACTAACTCAATCATCGTGTCTATGGGGGTTGCTGTGGCCGAATGGTCAGACAATTCGCCTCCTCCAAGACAATTCGGGCTCGATTTCCGGTGGGCTCGGCCCCCGGATTTTCGCATGTGGGAATCGAGTTGGACGATGCCGTTTGTTGGCGGGTTTTCTCGGGGATCTCCCATTCCCCCACCGTTTCATTCCGGTACTGCTCCATACCCACCTCATGCCACCCCTCACCCGTGCTAACCAAAATCTCTCACTCACCATGTCTGTACTGTATTGTAAAGTAAGTAGAATTTTACGTACAGTTGCAAATTTAACATTTTTCAGCTCAGAATTTCAAAAAGGCTAAAAATAACAAAATTCAATATGGCGACTGAAAGTGAGCCTTAAATTAGTTAGGTACCTGTCCAATGTATGCCTGTGTGGAGCCAGTTTAAAGAAACCTCTCTCGTTCCCATGGTATAACTTAGCCAGAATTTTGTATCAGGATAAGTTAATTTAACTAACTGTATACACATTAAATATGTATATACGACAATGCAGGAGTGTAAATGGAGTTGTGGACATAATGGAAAAAATTATTAATCAAGATTAAGTTACCCATAAACCCTATTGTTAACAACACTTTAGTTAAGTTTCCAATTTGGTTTTGAAAAATAATTTCATGTGACACCGTGTCTGGTGAGAGTGAGGTACGAATAAAGCTGCATTGAAATGCTCTAGGCGCCATCCAGTTAAGCGTGTAGCCAGGAACACGAGGCTCGATGGATCGTGGTCTGTTCGTGCCGGTGTGCCCCTCTCTAACCTGGCGAGTCGAAACAGCTGCGTATCGGGAAAAGCAGGGAGAACCTGAAGAAAACTACACCTTATATGGACACTTATGCAAGCTAGTACCAAATGATGAAACAAAGTAAAACACTGGGTCGGATAGTTGCACACACGCGTTACGTTTCTTGCTGGACGAATCAGAGTCCCGAAGCGTGGCACATCTCTCTCGTTCTGTCCGTCGTGGCTGCTGCTTTCAGACTGCTTTCTTCATGAGCTGGTACAGGGAGGAGTCTGCGAAGCCATGTATCGTGCACTGGCAGATGGCCGTGCGGCGGCCGGGATGGCAGGTGTCGCACGTCGGTGTCAAGTTCACACATGCCCTGCCGCCGTCACTGATCCGCCACACACACTCAAGTACCGCACATCTGCCATTACCAACCAGCGCACACTTGCCACTGACACACTCTGCAAACACCTGCCGCGACCAGGCACAACTCCACCTGACCTGGTACGACGACACATTATGTACTTTTGACCAAGTACATGCCATATTTCACTAGGATTGGATATATAAATATTACATTTGCTTCGAACACTATGTAGGTTGTATCTGAACTCACCCTCTCAAGGACTGGTTTCATGTCGTAGAAAAGTGAATTTTGGGTGGAGTCAAAAAATTACAGCCAAATTCACAGAAAGGCCTCTATTGCACAATAGAATATAGTCACTAGCCAATGGCATAACTACTAAGTCAAGAAGTTAAATGGAATTCTAAAAAAAAAATAAAAAAAAACTATTTAGGTAGCGCAATATAGCTGAACTATTGAATTTATTTACAAGTGTAGGTTATTGCAGCAAACACAAAGGTATCAAATATTCAAACATGGTGTAAACATTAAACATTTTTAAGCCATTGTTGTAGTGTTTTAATTAATTAACAAAGTTATTAACCACAGACGTATTTTGAATACAAAGTAAACACTGTCGCACAGTGTAGTAGAACCATACAGCTTGTCTGATTTTGAATTACAACCAAATAAATGGTTATATGTGTAAAAATAACTTGCATTTTATGTCCCGTACAAGAAATCAGACTTTCATAGGAAAATTCCTTTACATTTAACACGTCCACACCTGAAATGTCATAAACCCTAACTTCCACAGCAAAATCAGGCCACAATCAGCTGTTTTGGTCATACATCGGTAGTGCATAGAGAAGTCTACTCTGGTTCTATCCGTATCATAGAGGTAATATATAGTAGAGGGAACATGACGTCGCAAATGTGTGTCCAACATAGTCTCGAAAGTTTAGTATTGTTTATTAAGGTTTTTCTGGTGTAAAAATGCTGTCGTGGTGTTTGAAACTCATAGCGTACCTTCCAGAATATGTATTTAGGAATGTGGTGTCGTCAAGATCTCGGTTCAAAATCTTACAGTAAGTACGTAGCTAATAATTACTTTTAACTAAAAACAGCTGTGTTAATGAAAACAATGATGTGGCAAACATCATTTACATTTGTCGTTCTGAAATTTCTATGTGATAATATAGTAGTATGCTCCCCTTAACTGACTCTTCAGTAGCCACCGCCGAGAGCGGTTCAGTTTTTTGGATCCTGCGTCGGGAAATCGGCGCACATTGCGAGTTTGTGATGTTCTGGGAGTTTCTAGAGTTTAATGGGCTGTCTTGTTTTTGATATTCGTTTCGTATATTGATTGTTGTTACTGGCCGTGTGCGAAAGCTAAAGGCCACATTTAACGTAAAAAATGCTCTCCTTAATTCATATATTCATAATATACCAAAATAACCCAACATAGTTGTGATTACTTAGCAATTATTATCTCGTCTCACAATGTTATTTCAAATCTCCCGTGCATATTTCACTAGTCACGTGACACATGTTGAACACACAAGTAATTACCGAGAATGTCGTACTTTTTGGCGCTGTTTTTCGGGCTGTCTGACTCAAACTCCGTCCACTTTTTTCCATTGTTAAATTTATAAAGTAAATAAAGATTGCTGGAGCCTTTTCTTAAATTTGTGAACGAAGAAAGTATTTCATAAATTGATAAAAAATACGTTTTGATAAATTGTTTATCTTAGTGGAAAGGAAGTATGCGGAGTTTAGTCTGACCGCCCTAACATCAGTGCCAATAAAACACAATATTCTCAGTAACTTGGTGAACTACAGCCAAACAACAAGGGGGTCAAGTTTCCTGATGAGTGTCCAGACCTGTACTTCTATGGCCGTGCTTCCGAGTGAGAGTGTGCGCGATAGAGATGGGCAGAATGAAACAATTTACGGTTTCGAAATATTTGAAACAGTGTTTCGAAACAATGAAACACTTGCATAAAAAAAGTGTCTTATATTATGTGCTGTGTTGAAACATTTGTTTCATTCATTTCTTTGCTGCTATACATTAACTCATTACCAGTGCCTGGAAGTATTTAAAACAGGATATTATAAATACCCTTAATTATAATACTTCTGTGCTTGGTTAACTGTGGAAAATACGCAAAAATATCCTATTTTCTATTGCTTTTATAAAGTTGTCTATAATTTCAATATGTCACAATTAAAAGTAAACTCATGTTTCAATTAAACAGCCCGTGTTCAGAACCTTATAATTAAACTATAGGTTTGTATGGAATAACTTTCGCGTCTAATTAAGTAATTTTAATAACTTGCATAAAAAAAAAGTTCTCGTAACTACTGGTTGCCAACGCATTCAACAATCTAATCATGGACTTAGTAAAAAGGTGTCGAATATTCTAATAATACATCGTCAAGTTTTTTCCATAATCCGTACAATTATATATTTGTAATAACATGTCGCATATCAAACTGTTTGCCATTTACAGAACAAAACACTTTTATAAAAGTCTATAAGCATCTCTTTAGGCCTTCTGAACACTAAAAAGTGCGATTAGTGAAAGAATAAAATAATATAAATTATTAATATATTTTTAAACATCCTATACATACGGCACTTTTGGTAACTACTAAAGATGTTTTCTGGCTGTGTTGATATAACTTAGGCCATTGAATCAGACACAAATTATCACAGTACGAAACTATCGTTTTATTTAACGTAAAAGTATTGCTTTATTTCTGTAATGTGAACCATTTGCACTAAAAGGTTCTTGCTTTTTAAATATATTGTTCATTAAACAGCTAAAATTTTTAGAAATAAGTATGTTCCTTTACAAAATTTATAAAAAAAATTCTAAAATGCAAAACGTTAGTTTCAATTATGTCACGTTACATGGCAGTTCATGCCAAATTTCCTGTTTCAGAACCACGCATGATGTACATTCTTCCATGCTCACCCACGAAACGTATTCTGCGATTTAGCTGTTTGCTTTCCATGTAAATAATGTTAATGCAGTGTGTGGTTAAGTGATTTATTTTACGTTTAAGGTAACAACTAATTGCAAAACAGTTTATATATTACGAAAGTAAATATTTTAGCGAAAAATTGAACTTTTTTAGGGTCTATTATTTGGTTAATATTTTAAAGTAACCTTCTGGCAGTAAAGCTGGTTTTACACGACACAATGTGCATGCAACTTCCACGCAATATGCTGATATTGCATTGCAGCTCAGACACACAATTCTTGGAACCTCACATCAACACCGCAGCCAGGATTTGTGAATAAGGGGGGGGGGGGTCCAACATTCACCCATTCCCCTTTTAAAAGGGGTGGTCCAGGGGCCCTTACCCGGAAAATTTTTGATTTCTAGGTACAAAATGGTGCTATTTAAGCCATTTCTGTGTTGAAATATTGAGTACCTTCGGTTGGTAAAATATCAAGGAATTGCAGTAATGGCCGCCTTCCGTTATTCACTGATTTCACTGATATCACTGACAGTTCGCCAGTGTCCGTGAACAATAAGGGAACACCGTCAGTAATCAGCAAAATATTTTCACTGTCAGTAAATATATAATATCGGAACATTAAAATCAGTAAACATTACTGCAATGTACGTTGCCTAGCAACCACATCTCTGGCATATCTGTGATTTCTTTCTTGCGATAAACTGTCATGTTTATTTTGTTCGTTGTATAAATTGTATTTACTTTAATAATAAAGTTGGTATATTTTTAGCATATTGATACATCCAGCACGACTTACGACTGAT
>PNEQ01036879.1:0-20001 GCA_003012365.1 Medauroidea extradentata | reverse complement strand
TTGTTTGTTGACATTCGACTTGCTCACTAAAGATAGCGAAAAATAGTACCTGCTCTAATCCGTACTAGCTAGCGCACAAGTCACTTGTATGCTAGCTACTAGCACGCTCGTCGGCTGTTCACACGACGCAAGTCGAGGTGAACAGGAAAGTGCTCACTTTTCTGCTCTCTAAAGAGTCTCGTGTGTAAGGGGCTTTAGTCTGCAGAATACTGAACAAAACATCTGTGTGAGGGAAAATGTCAGGAAAAACCTTTAACAAAATTGAAGTTGAAGTCTTTCAATGAAACTAGAAAACCTTTGGCACTTATGACAGATTATTGATCCCAGTTTTCTTAAGGGTCACATATTTTTTCTAACAGGCAAATAAGTTCGTCTCGGTATTCATGTACGTACTGAGCCAACTAAGCGCGACTTGAAGTTCCAGCGTGTGGCTGAGACTCGAGGCAATCTCTTATTTACGACATCATCAAGGGCCTTTGTTCGTTTAGTGGACTTCGTAAAAAAATGCAGCCAATCCACTTAATGAACTGAAAAATATTCTGCAATCTTTTATTGAACATGCAGATTGTGATAACACCAAATTTAGCCTGTGAGCCACGCAGTGAACAAATATAGCCCGAGGATATTTTTGTTTTACTTTCGCTTGTAGGCCATTCAAATGACCAGCCATAACAGCAGCGCCATCATAGCTTTGAGCTACCAGTTTTTTCTCGCAGCCGTAATCAGTCAATAATTGGTCAACATTGCTGCAAATGGCCTCAGCAGAGCGACTTTCAAACACATCAAAAATCCCATAAACCTTTCTTGTACTTTACCACCCTCCCCAATGTACCGAAATATGTAGGGAAGTTGAGTCTGATTGTTTATATCTGTTGTTTCATCTAGGCTAATAGAAACAAATATAGTTTTTTTCAATTTCATTTCTAATACGTTCGCTGACTACGGTACCTACACTAGAAATCAAATCATTTTGTATTAGATTTGTGCAAGTGAAACTTCTTTGTTACATGAATTTAATCTTAAAGGTATGGAGTCTTTTACTCTAACAAATGTTTACGGGTTACCAACAATGACCTGAATATTCTGACACGAGACATGGCTGCCCTGAATCGTACGAGCTATTCGGTCAGCCAGCCTCTTGCCCGAACGATTCAAGTGCAAACCATGTCTCGTGTGATCGGCTCTGGTTATTTCCTCTAGACTGATCACACCAATGTGACTGAATCTGCCTGGCCCCACACAGCCACGCAGAGCAGTGTTAACTGCCTGCACCTTCCTCTCAAGAACAGGTTTGTCATGCCGTTGTGCTGTCTCACAGATCAGCACACTGGTGTGACTGGTGGCCCTGCCAATGTTGCTGATATCCTTAACAACTGAATATCTTTCACTCTTATCAATCCTATTACCCATTCAACCCACAATGACAACTTAGTCCGGCTCACAAAAACCTTCCATTAATCTACTTATATCTTCTGCAACACTGCCAAGTCCAGCATTAGGTTTGCAAATTGTAAGCAATGGCGGAAAGTTTATGGGCTACAGTGATCGCGTGTATAAATGTTTAAGCAACAGTGGCTCAAATACACTGACTTCAAGGGTTTGCCTAAGGGGGATACATGGCCACAGAGAATCTGTGGATAGACATGGCCATGAAGAAAAAAATTAGTATTTTGCGTTTTCGTCCCAGGGTTGCCAGATGTACGAGAATTCTCGTATTTGTACGAGAATTCAGAGTCTGTGTACGATGTACGAGGTATCAATGGATCTCGTACGCTTTTGTACGAGAATTTGTCCCTACCAAAATAAAGTTGCATCACGGAACACATTTCCTAGGATAAATGCTTTTGTGTATAGTGGGAGAGAAAGAGAAATAAGAGAAACACCGGGAAAGGAAGTAAGTGATAAGTGAATGTATCAACTTCGCTCTCCCCCTCCCCGCGACCTTAAAAGATATCTCTTAACTTGATCTTGTTATACCGGTTATTTAAAACTCTCCGACTTATATTGTTAACTAATAAAGACAACAATCGGCTGTTCTAAGGGTCTCAAATATGCGTTGTTTTTATAAGCCTATTTCTATGTCAGCAGTTCAGTTTAGTTCAGTATTCAGTCAGTTGAGGTGTATTGTGCGTGTAGGGCAGTAATAAATTTAGCTAGTTGTATGGCTTCAGAAACCGAAATTGTAGACGATCCTGGTGAAGGACCATCCATGCAAAAAAGGAAGAAATTGAGACACAGGGCTCAGAAATTTCGTAAGGAATGGAGAAGTATGCTAGAGTTCAAAGACTGGCTGTTACCTGATCCCAATGACGAGTATAGGGCGACCTGCAACTGCAAGTATTGCAAATCAAGTATGGTCGCAGAATTAACTAACTTGAAACTTCATGGCACTGGGAAAAAACACACTTCCCTAACTTCAAGTGCTACTGTTCAGCAGTCATCAGTAACACAATTTGTTTCTAAGCCTTCGTGCTCTTTCACAAATGCATCTAGGGCCGAAATTAAGATCGCGGGATATTTTTCAGAGCATAACATTGCTTTTAATGCGGCTGATCATTCAGTGGAAATTATAAAAGCCATTTTCCCAGATTCCAAGATAGCCCAAGGCATATCACTTAAGCGGACAAAATTGACTTCTGTTGTTGTTAATAGGCGTATTTTAGCGTTTGAATTGGTCACAAGCTGTTAGCAAGCGTTTGCCGAATCTGTTTGCATTTACAAGAAATCGCTAAAATGTAATATTCAGTAAACATAAATGGCTACCACCATGGAGTTACGAAATTGTGTACTTGTTATTGTCTTATCAGGAATAGAATTGGATTGTATAAAGGAAAATACTTCTTCACGAATACGTTTATTGGAAAATAAACTACTTTCACTACCTATTTTTTTAAAATGTACAACTTAATAAATTGTAGAAATAAATTTAATTGGGCACCAGTATATGATGAAAAATTAATATTGCATCATTTTATTTTAAAATAACTTAAGTTTCGTCCATATTTCACATAAATACAGTTTGTTTTGGTTTCAGATTTGTTCGAAACAAAACAGGAAATAAAAGTCAAGGTAAACATCCTGTGAACAAACCCTGTAACCGTCCTCTTGTCTCGGTTGCCAGAAACGTGCAAACACCCTCAGCCTGGTTGCAGCATGTTTGCAAACACCCTTGTAAACAGGAGCGCTAAAATGCTCTGTTTGCAGGTACCGCTACCAATTCAACTGCTAAAATACGCCTAATGTCATCGGAGCGACACATAAAGAGCAGTTAGTCGAAAAAATAGAAAGTGTGCCTTTCAGTATTCTCACAGACGAAACGACTGATAAAGCGAAGGAGAAAACTTCATGCGTTGCTGTACACGTTTTTGACCGCGAGTCAGGTAAGTACCACAAGCTCATGCCCTACCAGCACAGCAAGTCCCCAGGATTTCCTAGGGACATCCTTTGAGGATATCCGGGTACGTGCGATCCTCGGGATGTCCTAAGGATGGATATTTCGGATGTCCGAGAGCTCCGAAAAACCATGTCCCTAGGATGTCCTAAGTACCTCCTCGAAAAGTACATCACATCCCAGGAAGCTCCTTGGAAGATGAATATGGGTCATCCTAAATTCCTCATCTGGGGAGCTCCCAGGGATGTCCATACAGGGAGCTCCCACGGATCTCCTTTGAGGAACTCCCTGGGATGTCCGAGGAGGATCTCCCTGGGATGTCCGAGTAGGAGCTCCCTGGGATGTCCGAGCAGGTGCTCCCTGGGATATCCGAGCAGGAGCTCCGACAGTCGTAGTGGATTTATAGGCAAGTTTCTAATATGACCACTAGATAGCTCACGATATTATTTAAATATACATGAGGTTTGTTGCAATTAATTTAGTAGACAATTCATAACATTTATATATGCCTTAAGAAATAGGTAAATTTATTAATTTCGACACACATATTTTATTATTACTTTTAGACTTTTGGAAGTTCAAGCATTTTAAAAAAATGTTATTACAGACGAATTGTTTATTCAAAAGATTTTAAGAGGTTACATTAACAATAATATTTTAGAGTGTGTGTTAAATACCGTACTAAGTTTACATATCACCAAAACAAATACATTTGTTTTCTTTTGTGTTGAATACTAAACTGTTACTTTTGCTGCTGGAAGGAGCTCCTCTGGATGTCCCAGGGAGCTCCTAGGGATGTCCCGAGGATGAGTTTAATACAGGTCCCAGGGAGCTCCTAGGGATGTCCTGGGGATGCATTTAATGCAGATCCCAGAGAGCTCCTGTGGATGTCTTGGGGATGTGTTTATTACAGATCCCAGGGAGCTCCTAGGGATGTCCCAGGGATGTGTATGCCAGGCATCCTAGGGATGTCCGTAGTTAGTACTTTTCCATGAACTTTTCCTACATAAAAGGACTTGAAATGAACTTCCCTAGGACATCCTAGGGATGACAGTTCCCACATCCTATGGACGTCCTCAGGATGTCTGTGTGCTGATAGGGTGCATTTAGCACAATAACTTCTATTTCTACAGCTTTTCCGAAAATTAATTTTTTAGCCAAACCTCATATCGTGAATTACTTTCTTTACAATTGTCTAGACTGTGAATACTGAATGATTTGTATTTTTTAAGATTCTAATGCAAATTTCAGTTATATAATGTAATAAAGAAACAATTTATAGACTTTCACGTTCGAATATATCAATATGTACGAGATTTTTAATGCCACGTACGAGAATTTTTACTCCTTGGTACGAGACTTTGTTATTTACAATCTGGCAACCCTGTTTCAACCTACCTTATCTATCGAGTAGATAATCCCTTACATACTCCTTGGAGTAGATCTAGTAAGTTTTCCGTAAGCACATTAGGGTTGTATGGAAGTAAATAATAATGTATCGTGTGTTGTTAAATATTTTGTGGTGGATACTGTGAAATGGCTTTGGTTTGCGCTGCGGCGTCGTGTAAAATAAGTGTTAAACAAGGTGAAATTTCAGATGTCGCATTTTTTCCATTTCCTGAAGATGTTGAGTTGTAAGTTTTGGTTTCGAAAGTGTTTTCTTAAAGGTAATTTTAGGTTACAGTTATTATTATTAAATTAATTTTGTTTCAGGTGCCATATTTGGAGTATACGCTCAGCAAGATACGATTTGCTAGGAAAATCCTGTTCTGAAGTTCATGCTACAGAATATTTATGTCATCTTCATTTTGAAGAAAATGCTTTTGAAAAAACAAGTATGGGTTTTATACTCAAAACAGACGCAAAGCCATCATTATTTAGTCATGATGTGAGTGATTTTACTGCTCAAGTTGATGAACGAGCAGCTGGTTTAGAAAGGTTTGTAAAAATTATCTGTTATTGTGGCTGCCCCATAATAATGACTTGCGATCATACTACCGCCCAGTAGCAAGCATCACTCCTCACAGAATTTCTTTCACTGCTCTTCTGATGTGCGTAAAGATCCTGCCACATTGGGAGGGTGAGCCTGTCGCTGTCATCGTCTCGGTGTCCTCCTTGCTAAATGTTATAATGTTGCTTCGCTGTTAGATTCTGGCCGTGTTCGAATTCGTTGCAACGTGCCCTCGATCACTTGCCTTGAGCTCTAAGCCTGTGTTCCCATCTTGAAGTAAGTTGCATTTTGTGAATTCGAATCTAGGGCACAAGAAGGGTAAGTGGCTCATGCCGTTGGCTGAAGGGGACAGTCTAGGGTGAATATGAGCCCTTGCTGTGAATTTGAACAGTGGTATGTGTGACGTCACTTCCGTGATACACTTTTCAAGGGCTTGAAGCGTGGTAAGGGTGCTTAGATGGCAAAATCGAACACTGCCTCTTGTTCTGGCAATACCCAACAGATGGCAAAGCAGTTGACTTTTGTCTTTTTATTTATCTAACTCAGCTATTCCGGTTGTCACGGATGTTACATTTGTACTACTTTTAAATTCAATATATTCAAAATAGAATTTATTTTGTGTAATTTTATTACTAGACTCAATGAAAAAGATCATTATCTTAATGCAGCAAGAGTTTTGTTGACTGTATTTAACAAATTTTGTAAAAAATTAAGAAAAGGTTCTTTCATGGATGTTATAAAATTTGTGAACTCGTATCAGGTATTGTCAATTGAAATAAAAAAACTTTGGTCTCTGCCTCACTCAAAAAGAAATTTTCTACCTATAGAACCAGACTGAAAACTATGGCAATTTCATAGCAATGAAGTACGTAAAAAAAACATATTCAGTAAAAATTTTATGGCTCTTATGAATGTCCTATTTAACCAAGTAGGAAACAATATAAATGCCAAGTAAGTACACTTACATATTTACAGAGTTAAAGTATCTTTAATACAGTGACTACAGAAATAAAGGAAAAAATATGGAACTGGAAGAATATAGGCCCTAGCATATCACAAACAAACTTTGCCTTTGAATTGATACAGGACTCTGCTTCCTATTTCCTTAATGTCTGGGATCGGGAGAGTACATAACACCTGATTTACAAGTACATCTTTCTCGTCTTTTCCAACAGGAGCAAATAGTTTTCCACTTTTCCTATTTTGTTTCAGGAAGAGCACACTCAAATTACCATTTTCTTTCAATGTACTTTGACATATGGGATGATAATGATGGCTAATGTTGGACTTTCCCTGATCAGTGATACATACTTTCACGTGGTACATACCAGGAATGATATTCACACTGAAAATGGGTTGATGTTGAACTTCTGTGTTTGGGGAATGAAAGAGTTCAGTTGTATTATATTTATCTCTGGGTAGAGTTCAGAAAACAATTGGTGAGCTTCGGCAACACTCATTATAAGGAAACTTTTTAATTTTTCTCATTCTTTCCTGTGACGTGATCTTTCGCTGTTATGCAGTCTCTTTTTCCCAAAATTTTGCTACTAATGTCATCATTATCAAAAAATACATTTGCTGTTTCCAAGTCTGTTCTACAGTATAATTTTCCCCTGGCCTGGGTGCTAGAAATTTTGGCGCTTTAAGCAGATCATCCTCTGGATTTGTAAAACTTTCTTTCACCAATTGCATGATAACAGTTTTTTACTTCGTAGGACTATTTGGTAAGTTCTTTAATTGCCTTGTGGACAGCTTTATGAAGTGTGCTGGTTGAAGTGTAGCAACCCAATGCTGAAATGTTTGTAGGCTCCTTGCAAACCTTGGTTTTAGCCTTTTTTTTTCCTCCATTCCTGCTCTCGGATTCGTGTTTTTTCTCGTTTAATGTTTAAAAGTTTCTTACTATTTATGCACTTTTCTTTTTCTGCATGCCTCTTCAATCTATTTCTTTCTGTATCTTTATTCAAATGTTCAGCCCACCTCTCTGTATTTCCCGAATTCATTCTCTCATCTTTGCTGTTCTTTCAGCAGATGTGACAAATGCCATTATCTGCAACAAAATGAGAAAATATAGTTATTTACAACCATATGTATGGAAATACAGGTTATGTAAGTTATGGTGTAGTAAGATAAAGCCCAAGACATTCTAACATAAAAATATTGGTGGCAAAACTGCAGCACCTTTTAATGTGTAACATTGGTGACAAATATTTTTTAAAGATTAAAAACTTGTATAATTACTTAAAGATAGTAGTCAGTCAGCACCTGACGTATAAGTATTTCATCATGTAACAATTTTTACAGAGGAATGAAAGTCCATTTCTTAATATATAAACTTTACCAAGTTTTGTGTCACGGATGTTACATTACAAACATGTAGGCTATTTATTATTTTATATAGATTTACTCACATGTAGCTATGAAATGTTCAGTTCAGACACATCAAAACATTCTTTGAACCATAGCACATTTAAAAACTTAGTTAACAGTTGATCTTTCTATGAGTTGGTACCACCAACTTGAAGACAATTATGCAGTGCTAGTTACCTAGCCAAGACCACAATATTCAATGCTTGTAAACCATGTTAAAATTTGTATATTTCAGAATTTGAACAGCATAACAACAGCCTATTTAAATTTGAAGCTATATCTATCTTTAAAAAACTTAATATATATCCCTTTATTTTTATGATTAGAATTCCCAGTTTGCCCGGAATGGCTGAATTGCAAAGCTTTATTGCAAATTATGCTATAGGCTAAATATTAAAAAATATGTTTGATCTTAATCATAACCTACATGCGAATAAAAACTTTTTATTATAGAGTGGCTCATAATTTTCGTATTGCATATAATATATGGCTAATGAAATCACCACATGGTGGCTGTTTGATGAACGTGAGTCGGATTGTCGGCAAGTAGTCAGTGAAATATATAATTTGGCTATCTCCACCGTCCCCTACAACAACACAACAATGATTCTGACGTCATGGTTACATTCGCCAATCATATTTCAGAATGGCAACAACTGGGCACTGTATGACAGTTTACCGTCTCTATGTAGCAGGACCATTACTCCTTTCACAGACATCACCACCACCTCCTGCAAAAAACCCCATTTGCTCAATGACCTGACCGGCATTGACTTTGTCTTGGCTGCCTTTCCTTCAGGTACTCTGAATTTTGTTGCAATTGTTCCCTTTAATGCAAAACCAGATAATGCAACTATGGAATAAGAACAGAAGGGAAAATAAGTGTAAGAAAGACAGGTATAGATTTGTAAAGAGGAGCATGAAGAGTATGTACATGTAGCCCGCTCTGTATATAGAGTTAGTTAATTGTGGTGGGTCATTCTATTTGTATTCAGTAAATTTTTAATTTTTTGATTGCTCAACTATTTTGAATTTTTGTAAATAAATATCTTAAGTATGGTTGCTATAATTATTCAGTAGGCCTACTCAAAAACCATTTTTACTGTCTTTTCTCTCACCATATTGGATTTGGACTATATCGTGTAGTGAGCATTGCAGTAAAATTACCTAATTCAACTATTTTCAAAAAATCAATATTTTATTTCCCATTACCGATAAGTATTAAATTTCTGTTTGCACATCCATGCAGATAAGGTTTCAAGGTTTCTTTTGATTCCTGTGAACATTATTGTATTAAACTTATACATGAGCTTAAATTTCGGTTTTCATGATCTTAAAAAAGCCATTTTAACCCCCTGTAGCGTGGAAAAGGAATTTGAGCCATACTTTATTTTTATTTTTCATTAACACCCTAGTTTGACCTCTTGCATTCAAAGTACTGTACCATGATTTTTCACCCTTGCAGTAAAATAAAATTTTAAAATTAAAACATTTTAAAACTTGCTGACTTTGCAGGCATGTAAACTATAAAGGGCTGAAAGGAAAATTTTGCTTCCAGACATGATACACATTTACATTACCACACTGGCTGGACACAGGTGACTGGTCTGTTCGGCGTACCAAGATTGACTGGTTCCTCGTGGTCACAGGGCTGGATGGCCGTAAGACCTTTATGATCCCTTGGCCTGCCTGGAGAATGGAATTAGTCTAATCGGTGGCATACTGTCTAGCAGTCTGGTAGGTCAGAGATATCAGCAGCCACCATGCTACCTCATGTCGACAGGCTGCCAGAAGCACGTGTTGCTCCTAGGTGTGCCAGTGATGTGCCGTCACACGACCTCCCTGCCAGTGATGTGCCCAGCATCATGAAAAACCACCTTGGAGACGTCAGGAAAACAGTCGTGGTGGCCAGATCTAGTCACTTACGGAGAGGGGCAAAGAGATGCCTTTGCTGAGCCTGGTGGGTGCTATAGTCTATCTCACATAAGAATTCCACTTTTTTGACAGTTCTGAAGACTATCATATGTACAAATTTCTACAGAAAAATACTTTTCATTTTGATGCACAGCACAGTCTGAAAGCCAGACGAGTGTGTCTGTGCAAAAATCACTTGTGAAAGAGGAAAATACTGCTCAGTTTATGGCAACCGCTATAAAAAGGAATGTGACCACAACTGTCAAAAAATGGTATTCCTACATGAGACAAACTATAAGTCTGGTATAAGGATGGATGAAGTGATGTCGTCAGGGGGCTGGTTGGAAAGGGTGTATGCGAAGTTGAGGTGATTGATGAAAACTGTGATTTGCCATTCACACATTTGGAGTGTTGCTGTTTTTTTTATTGTTGAGCCCCGGGAACAGGCTTTTATTTGGGGTCTGGGGGGATTTCTTGCATCCTGTATGGTGGATGAAGGCTTCTGTTGCCATGGCTTGGTTCTTAAAACACAATTGTCGTAATTTCACCATGGTGTGTGCCTACTTCAGGTCGGAGTGTGTCAGAATGTTATCGGAGCTCCCTTACAAGTCCTGCTATGTCTGCCAGTTGGGGATGTGGACAGGCTACCAGCAGCTCTTCTGAGAGAGAAAGATATTTCCCATATACAAACTCGGCTGCCGAAGCATGGAGGTCTTCACGTCAGGCTGCTCAGATGCTCAGAAGTATGGCAGGCAACATGTCTAGCCAATGCTTGGTGTCTGACTATGGATAGCCATCCAGATCTCTGAGTGACTAATTTTATGAATGCCCTAACTGGGTGGGTGAGGTTATACACTAGGCCTACATTGATAGCAGAATGACGGAATGGTGCTATGATGAAAGGTCTTGCTGTCAGGGGAGAGATATCACAGTAAAGATTGAATTGTAAATTTGGCGAGGTAAACTTCCTTCTTTAGACCAGAATCCTGCTGCACGTTCAGTTTAGCTCGTTGTCCTTCATCTGCGATGTAGCTAGGGCTCGGTAGTCCATAGTATCTGCAGCAGTATTAATCCGGGAAAGGGCATTGGAAACTATATTGTAAACTGGCTGAAATTCAGATGCAGTGAATGGCAGGGTATTTGTCCAGATTTTGAGTGAATGCAAAAATGAGTGGTTTGTTGTCAGTAAATACAGTGAACTGTCTCCCCTTTACCACATGATGGCAAAACTGGTGGATCCCCAAATAGATGGCGAGGGACTTACGGCCATAAGCACTGTACTTATGCCGAGCAGTATTGATTTTCGTCAAGAAAAATACCAAAGGCTGTCATGATCCTTCTACCTTTCGCTGGATCATTTTGACGACTACGAAGTCTGAGGTATATGTCATTAGCACTAATGGAGCTGTAGGGATTGGATGATACAGCAGGGTAGCTTGTGCTAGAGTGGTCTTACAATCCTCAAATACCTGCTCACTCTCTGGTGTCTCTGTTGATAGAAGTTAAGCATCCCAATGAACCGGCGTAGTTCAGTTGCAGTCTGTGGCTTATTGTACAGGAAGACAGCATCCACTTTCTCTGGTACAGGCTTGGTACCGTCCACAGAAATGCTGTGCCCTAAGAATGTTTTCTGCGGTACCCCAATTACGCTCTTGGTGGGGTTGAATAGGAATTCATTTGCCCTGAGGTGGCCGAAAAGCTCTTCCAGGCACTGCACATGCTTTTCCAGGTCAGTTGTTGAGAAAATGGTTCTGCCATGCAGGGTGTGAGAAAAATTCTGGATCTGCGGAACTCTGTATCTGTCGGGAATTGTGCTAGCATTAAAAAACCAAATGAATATGTGAGCATGCAACGGGTAAAAAATATGCCTTCAAGTTCTGCTGATAAATGTGAAATATGCGGTAAGCAAAAACATGTTTATTGTAAAGCCTGTAGTGGTGTGCATGTGCATTCAACATGCGTTAAACCTCAAGCTCCAACAACTGAGGCCACCTACCTGTGAAATAACTGTGATCAACATTATTCAACTGATACCACCATGTTTTTTCCCAAGAAAAATAAGGAAACGTTTTCCCTCGTACTAAGTGATGAACCTTGTACCATTAAAGAAGTCCTATCAGCACTAGCTTATTTTTGGTGATAAGGTTAAAACCATGTTCGCTACGCTAAATGACAAAATTGACTGTTTCCAACCAGGTATGTGAACTAAGAGACGAAAATGCCTTGTTGAAATCTGTGTTGGTCTCTTTCTTGCGCGCTGGCATGAATGGCAGTCCAGATGGAAGATCTACAGAAATTCAACAGGAAATAAATCTCCTCACGTCAATGCCATTTCTAACAGTGATAAAGTTAAGAACCCCAAGTCATGCCAGCTTCATAATAAAATTAACACAGGCAACAAAAACAATAAACTGTTGATCTTTTTCTCAACCTGAACACCATGTAAAACGCAATGACGAGACAACAGATGATGCGGAAGGTGTTTCAGAATACCACAGGCGCTGAAACATGCGGACCACTGGGTAAACGGAAAAAAAACAATTGAATGTGAAACGACCATTAACAAAGAAACCTGTTAAGCTTGATGTGCGCAACACTGCATCACTGAAAACACTAAACAAGTGTGGCCCGAATGAAGGCTTCGTTTATATCCCGTTTTGCTGCAGACGTTGCAGAAGACAAAGTAGTTAACTACGTAAATATGGAAATTATACTGAAAAATTTGAAAGTGGCCAAACTAAAAACAAAATATGATTCTTATTCTTTCTGTGTTTTTTTGAGGAAACGTTTTATTAGTCCTTTGTACAGAAAACTTCAGGAAGCCCAGCTTTATACCCAGGCGAATGCTACGTTTGATGTTAATTTGAATGAGGCAGCCGGAGGCGGCTCCTTTTATATATCTTCTAGCTATAATTTCTGCAGGTCTGTTTAAAAGGTATTCATCTTTACTATAAGAATGTAAGGGGTCTACGGACAAAAAGTCTACAATTTGCAGAAAATCTGTTAGTGGCTAATTACATAATATTACAACGTTTGTTTGTGTTATTTATTAAATTTCCTTTTTGAACTATTTCTGCGGGTGTTTGGTCGTCTATTGTTGCTGTGTGCAAGTTCTATATACTATGATACTAGATAATGAAGTAGTTGCAAGTCTTTTTGCCCGGGTAGCGCGTCGTTGCTGTCCTCTCGGGGCGGACAGATACTGATGTCGATTTGTCGGTATGGCTCTTAAGGAATACAGTCGCGCGCACGGAGACACTGACAACTAATTAGGATATTAAATGCCTCGCAATCACTGTCTTTCTACAATTACTAATCAGAGGTGTCTCGGCCCGATGTACTTTGTGACTTGGCGAAATCTTAATGGCGTCCCGACGCCCAAAACGACGACGAAGATGGAGCCTCGACCCACAAGCTCCGGTTCGTTTTGGGCCAATCAGGAGTCAGCTTACAACTGATGGCTCCGCCTCTCGAGGACAACAATTCCGGCCAGAACCATATTTATTAAACCATTTTTTAATTTCTCGTTGCTATTTACATTCAGTTACATCTAATGGTTCATTTACTTGTTAACATTTATTATTTCTTAATTACTAAGTAGGGTATCTACAACACAGTAACACCTAGCAAACACATTGGCTGGACCCCTCCCCTCGTGACCAGCTAGGGAGGTGGTTCGAGCGGGGGTGGAGTGAGGCCTCAAGACACTCTGTACCTGCTCGTCTCTCCCTTGTCTTCACAAAGACAAAATATATACAATTCCTTACTTTTAACATAAAACTTGGTGCAGTAATGGTATCTTAATGAGAACTATTGCAATGTGATCCTGAAACAATGACGAAGAGAATGAATGGTTGCAAGGCATAGTTATTATTGCACATTAATTTATGATGGTTGACACTGATAACTATTAAATATACTAAATCAGGGTGGCTACCGTATGGGCCTGTCACAATATGTTAAACGGAAACTTGGTCAAATTCTAATAGCATTGAATCTCATTAATTTCGTGATTATTACGTCTTTCGCTGCGAACCGAAGTATGACTCAACTATTCCTGGGGGAGAAGGAGTGTTGAGATTGCTATTAAATCTCATATGTACCCACATGCAGTCTTCAAACTTGATTTTCATGTTAATAATCCTGATGCTGTTTGGATTGAACGTACTATAGGTAATAAAAAGCTCCTTGTAGGCAATATATATTTTCCTCCTCAACTTGCTGTTCCCGAGTTTAAAAATTATTTAGATGTTCTTGAATCCAATCTTTCAAATTATCCTCACCAAAGAGATTTTAATGTACTGGGTATCGACTGGACGAACTATCACACTCAAAAAGTAGAATATTATCATGGTAAAAAGGACAATTTATTGTTGGAATGTATTAATTCACTTAATTTTCAGCAGTTTAAATTTACTCAACTGGATATGTCTCTCTTACATCTTGTTTTCTCTAATGGGATAGATACATTACTGAAGTTTACTAAACCGGAATATGTCTCTCTTAGATCTTGTTTTCTCTAATAGTCATATTATTGAATTTTCCCAGTATGCTGATCCTTTAATTTGTGAAGATGATCATCATCCTACAATTATTTGTTCTTATTGATTTTAAGTCTGAATATTTAATTATTCTAACAATTGTGTGTCCTCTTGTGTTAGGGTTTTGAAGCATCGTAAAAATTGGGGAAAAACAGGGAATTTTTTTTTTCCTTTCATGTGAAAATGGGAAAAATAGGATTTTTCATCACAGTGAAAATTTACAAAAAATAATTTTTTTTTCAATAAAATGATTATACAGTTTCTGAATTACTAATATGGATGGTATATGTTAACGCCTACCTCGGGTGGGATCGGGATAGCGAACTACGCTGTTGATGTGAGTGAAGGGCGCCAGCAATACTCCCCAGGTACTGCACTTCGAGACTCTTAGGCCTCAGGGTGTGGTTTGTTCGGTGTGTTCGGTATCCCACCCGACGCGTTGATGTGAGTGATTGAAAGCCACTTAACGCACGGCGCGTTGATGTGCGTGATTAAGTGGTGAAAGCACTTGAATGGATTAACACATATGACACTGACTATACCAGAACTACGCACTTACTGGATGTTGGCCCCCCGTACACCTGATAACTTGCGTTGCTTATACTGGCAATATTAGGTGTCTAGAAATTATGTAAACAGTATTTCACTTACAGATGATTTATTACGCTTACTGTACATAGTGCCAAAATAATGTCTGAATTACGCACACAGCGAGGTAATTGTAGTGATGTGTCCCTTGCAGTAACAATAACCCTAAAGCACACGATAGTGCACGTGATAGTGAACTTTGCGTAGTGACTACGACCTGCTGGTATATCGCACGTGGTTGGTGAGTGATCAGTGTGGAGCTGGTGTACGAGGTGAGTCTACGACACCAGAAGGTGCACCTCCTTAAGCAGCGAGGGGCTGGCGGCCACTATGATGGACCGTCAGGTTCACTTGGAAGCTGGTGTAGAGAGTTGAGTTGCGGTGAGCACGTGCCTAACTAACGTGTCACAAGGCAGCCGTTCCCGTGCACGTTGTAGTGTGGTAGGGCTCTACAAGTGATGTTAGCGGTACAGTGCGAAAACTGTTGCGAGCTATGCTAGGCCGGTGGTGGGGTGAATGGCACGTAACACGCTGCACACAGAGTGATGCTCTCAACGAGATAAATTGTGTGAGTGCGTGATAATGAAATGAATTTACAACGTACTGCTCACATGTATGCTGAACACAATGGCGGTGTCATAACCTGCACGTGGCCGGTCACAAAAACATGAATTACGCCCTCAAAATGTTACACATATACAAAATAACCTTAGCAACGCGTGTGCAAAATTATGCTGAATAAAACAATACCAAAACAAACCTCGTATGGTGAAGGATGAGTGCCGATGTCTCCCGATACAAAAGTCCCTAACCACGTGGCGGTGATAATGCCGACGCGATGTTTAAGTTAAAAAATACCAAAAATGGTCACAATTATTAGGTTAAGCGGATGCGCAATGCAATGGGGAATATCTGGTAACGTGTGCTAAGCAAAGGCGAACCGGTATACTAATGAGACTATGGAAAACTAACAATCAGTGAAACAAAAGATGAAGAGCACACGGACAGGCGTCTTACCTCTCCAGAAGACTATGACGAACTGCCACGAGGAAGGCAACCGCTAGGGGCTCCTTGCCTCGCTACGGGGTTTACACACTTCCGGTACCTCGTGCGTGTGAAATATTAATATTAATATCTTACGAAAATGGCACACACTAAATTACATAATAAATTATGTTACATATTTTGCTGATAGTGAATGTTGCATTTATAAATGTCTGCTGAAAACATGAAAGTAAACATAGCGAACATGGTAACCCTTGATGGCCTTCGGCACATACTGTACACTGCTGTTTGATACACAATACACTTCGCACTGAATGATTTGGCATGCATACACACTGGGGTTGCGGAACGATTATGGGAGAGTTTGAGAATGCTTTTGGGTGGGTAGAAAAGGACACACTTGCGCCGTTATGGGCTTAACCCATACGCTGGCCCTGCGGCCGGCGTCAATGTATTTACATTCGGGCCTATCTGCCAATACACATAGTACCCTACTACGAAAATGAAATAACCAGTAAATGTAACATAAAACTTGGTACAGAAAAATAAACAATATGCACATGTATTAACCAGAAATAGTTACCATATTCATTCATACCCAACTTACAATCTGTCAGGAAAGCAGTTTCAATTACAACAAAAAACCCTTTGTAATTCAAATTCACAAATAACACACTAAGATAATTATTGATTATCTTGCTGCTTGCATTAACAGGCTAAAGATGAACTTTGCTGTTGGTTTACACTTATCAACTTTATGATTTGCTGTTTTCTTCTTGTGAAAGTTCCAATTTTATGATATCTCCACACTCCTACGCCTTGCTAGTAAGTACTAAACGTTCAGAATGTATCAGACAGGCCAATTCTCCACTTTTTTCCTTACTGTAATGACCTTATATAAGTTACTATACATTATTTATCTACCACAGGTTTAGCATAATTTCACAATGATTTTAAAGAAATTTTTCCAATTTTCCAGAAAATTTGGAAGAAAAACAGTTTTTTTTCCTTTCACCAATTTTTTCTGGAAATTTTAGAACCCTATTCATAACCTTGGAATAGTATTAGTAGAGATGATGGTTTATCGCGGGAAAACTTGACTATTTGCTAGGCTTCAACGTACGGTCAGTTTATCAAAAGATTACTGGCTTTTCCTTGTACGCGAAGCTACTGCCCTATTTGACTAAGCCAATAAGAATACCGCTATTTTAATATTTGATGCACGTTATTGGTCTATAGACAGCTACGATGTGTCAGTGTTTTCAAGGCTATGTTCGCATAAAACATTTTCGCGATATACCGTCATCTCTAAGTATTAGATATAATGTGACAATTAGTAATTGTCTATGCCCAGTTCTGTTCTGCGCAGTTCCACCCCCTCCAACTTTCTCCCCTCTTACCACTCTGTCTCTCCTGCGCGTAGGGAAGAAAGAACGTCATATTTACTTCAAGGACAACTTACACGAACACACTGCACACTCTGCGTGAGGTAGCCGCATAAGTATTCGCACTAAGTAGATATATATTTTTGTTGCGTCGCGCCTACCAGATTGCGTTTGATGCGCTATGGTGATTGTAACCTATATGGGGGATCGTTTGGTCGACGTAATAATAAAACGTTTTAAATACAGCTCTATAAATTATCAACTGCAATTGTTTAAATCATTACATATTCACAGTTTCAATACTTATGTTACCTATTAAAAAATATAATTATATATTCTTGTTATATTCAACAGCAATAATAAGTCAGTAATAGGTGTAAGAAGGTGTCGTAAAGTGTTCAACCAATAAATGTAAAAAAAAAAAAAAAAAAAACTAACGTGAAGGCCGTTGACAATAAAGTAGAGTCAAAACGTTGATTGTTGCTGAGGCATTAGTGTACCATTCTTTTTAATAAGTATTTATTAATCTGTCAAGAAACTAGAACATTTATTTGCATAGTCTACACAACCTGGATAATAGTAGACAGCTGTAAAATAGCCAACAGAAGGAGTAATTAGTATTTTATATAAACATAGGGAACAAACACTTTATCTATTCCGAGTCGAAGCTATGTGCAGTATCTGTTCCACTTGAATCTTCATCAGATGATGATTGAAGGCTTACAATGATCTTGTCAATTTCGTTGTCCATGATTCTATCACTTTTAAAATATTCAGCTTCAATACCCTTAACATGGTTGCAGCACTTTGTCCACTGTTCGATGGAGTAAGAACCAAACAATTTCTCACATAGTTTTCTTTTTTCCTCCAACGAAGTAGATATTTCCTCTGAAACTTTCCTCTTGATGTCTGTCCACACTAGCTCGATTGGATTTAGATCTGGGTGGTACGGTTGCAAACGAATCACGTCATGAGCATATTTTTTTAAAGATTTCATCTACCTTGAAGATTTTTGGGGAGGGATGCTGTTTCACCCAGCATAACAAATCTGCCTTGTTCATGTCAGGAGAAAACTGGACACCATTTTCCCTAAGCCACTCTTGAATGTTGTGTTTAAGGGTAGCTAATGTAGGGTTTCTTTTTAATTTGAACATTACGATAACTGGCATTGTCTAACACAATGACACAATGAGATGTCAAATTAGGTATTAATTTTGGTTTTATCCACAACGAAAAATTTGCATAGTTCATATCATCGTGATAGTCACCGGATTTTCGTTTGGATTTAAAAATCAACAACACATTCCGTACAAAGCCTTCTTCGCCACCGGCATGCACGACTATCAATCATCCTTTACCGATGGATTCTGTTACCCCTAGTTCAGTGCTTGATTGCCAGCAAGAGCTTACACTATGAGTAGCCTGTAGATATGTTTCGTCAATGTATACTATATTCCGCCCTGCATTTCTGTATGCACAAATTTCTTGTAAATATTTCCCTCTCCAAGCGGAAGTGTCAGGTATCTCGATCAAAATTTTTCTTCTAGAGTGACATTTTTTCCATAGAAAACCGAGACATTTCAACAATTTTCGCAAGTATTGTTTGCTACAGTTCAAAATACTGTCGTCTCGTAAGGACTTTGTCAAGTTCTTTAATGTCTGCACTGTTTTTTAACAGTGTAAAATTCATGAATTTTTCTACATACGGCACATTCCAAAAAGTCATCAACTTCAATTCTTTTCTTTCGTTCTTTGTTCTTACCCGTGGAAGTAGAAAATGATAAACTATTTTTACTTTTAACCTTACCTTCGGTAATGATACTTTTGATGGTTGACTGACAAACACCTTTTGCCGCACTTGCAGACTCTATGACGTAATTTTTTTTATACAAAAGTTTCTGTTCTTTTAAATGTGTAACAACATTGTAAACTATTTCCCGAGCTTGTCCTCGTAATGGTGTACCGTCTGAAATGCGCGACTTAATTCCCTAAGCGGACGCCATAAGACAACACCGTTATCGTATTGTGTAAACCGACCTGCGAAGCCCTCTCTCGCGAGCAACCCGAGCGACGTGTCCAGGCAAACACATGACAGTACACTGATCCCCTCCACCCCATCCCACTCCAAACCACGTGACTGCTGCCTGACCTTGGGGTCTGCCCAGGTCGAAAAGAAACTTGCCATATTATAGTAAACTATTTTCGTGTTGATACTTTGTCAAATGCTTAGTGAACTTTAGTGTAGGGTCATTCTCAGAAATTTTGTCACTTCAGTGAAATAAAAAATATATAAAATTATTAATTAACTTATGTAATTTGGATTAACCACTTCAAATAATCTATGTAGTAAATATTTACAAATGTGACTCCATGTGTTATTCGCGAGTTTGAGTTCACATCATGATTATATTGAGATTCTTTAGTTACCAAGTCAGAGATTTCCTCACAAGTATTACCATCCCATTTTGTAACAAAAAAAGCAAAGAAAATATCTAGTGAAATGAAATATACAATAATAATACATTTGAATGTGCTAATGGTTATGTCCATGATGCTTTTCTTACTTAGAATAATTTATTTATTTTTATATATTTTTTCTAACTCATGAGTGTTACTTTGTATTGAAAGACATTGTATTTCAAATACAGCTGTACACACACAAAAAAATTATAATGATAAATTTCGACTCTACACTGAAATACAGTTGGAACATATGCTACTAATTTTTTTCTGTTCATTTTTTAAATAATTTGACACATTTTTGTTAATATTTCTGGATAGTAACACTCATGAGTTTCGGTGGCACTCCTGAGCACAAACAACATTCATGATTACTAAATGTAGAAAAATAACAGTTAT
>PNEQ01036877.1:11918-27485 GCA_003012365.1 Medauroidea extradentata | reverse complement strand
AAAAAATTGCGTCGTATTCACCAGTCATGGCATAATATTCTGTAATAATTTCATTATTTACCGTGAGCTGTATAAAAAGTTATTAGGGGGGGACATACAGACATACATACATCCATACAGACTTACAGACATACAGACAGACAGACAGACGCGCGATCTCATAAGCCTATCTTTCCTAGAGGAAAGTAGGCTAAAAAATATCCTCATCAGTCGCACTCGTGTTCTTGAACCCTGTGTGTCTACCTGATGACGGGAACAGATTCCAGTTCCCGAAACGTCGTTCGTACTGACTGTTTGGAAAACTACTGTGTTTTATTTCGTCTCATCGTTTGTGTTGTTTGTTGTTTTTTCTGCTTGTGTCCGACACCTTTTGTGTTTTGTTTAGTCCCATCGTTGTGTCGTTTGTTGTAATTCTGATTGTGTTTTTGTTTCGTCTCATCGTTGTATCGCATGTCAACTTAGGTTTTTTTATATTTTTGTTATTTCTTTTTATTTTCTGTTTGTTCCTTGTTTTATCTGACCATATTCCAGTTTTGGAATTTCATGTTGTGTATGTATCCTGATGACTAAAGCATACTCTGCTTTTTATGTTTTCTTGTCTTATTTTTACTTTTGGTTTTCTTGTGACAGTCATTTATTTCGCAATGGAGTATGTCCATACAAACAAATCCAGTCATGAATTCCCATTGCACAGTTCTTTCAAAGATCATAACAAGTAGTATTTTATAATAATAACAATATTATTTTTGCAATATTAATACGTTACCTTCACGTATAATTTTCAAGCGAATATTCACTAAATTTTATGGAGATATATTACTTAAACGAAAAATGAGTCTTTAAAATGTAACTTTTACGCCGTCTCACAACTCGTGTCGTAAACGTAAACACTTAAATTGTAATACAGAAGAACCACACATTCTACAATATTAACTCAAAATCAATAAATTACATATAATGAATGCCTAAATTTTTATTTGTGCTATGACCAATTTTTATTTATTTAGTTTTGTACATGTGTATATTTCTGTGTTCTCACGAAGATCAACATTACGTTGGAAGAATGATCATTAAAATTTTTTTTCAATATTTATCACTTTCAAAAATGTTTTCAATGTCACTACTCCCCTTGTATACAGCATCGCTAAAATAACTTAAGATTTGTGATGGAATTCTTACCGACATCTAGCGGAGAATATACATATTCCCATTTTTTAACAGTTTCAGAGAAACCGAATGAAAACAACAAGGAACGAGATAAGTGCAGGTGACGGTAAATTACTGACGCGTTGCCATGTGCTATTGGTGAGTGGTGTTGCCATGGGCGCCAGCTTCCCCGGGATTTACCGGGCGGAGAGCATGAGAGGGGATTGTTCGGCCCTTCAGCCGTAGGGGCACAGTGACGTAGGTGTACATGTCAAGACACAGGGTATTCACTTGGTGTGTGTGTGCATGGAATCCTAACCTTGTCAGAGCCAGGTTAGACGCTCAACACAGATCCCTCTTAAAGGCCTAGTGAGGTAAACACTTTCACAAGAATGTGGTCGAGACCCAGGTTCAATTTCTTATTTACTTACGTAACACGATTTAAATTGCATAGGTGTGCCGCAGATTGCCCCGTACACATTGAGGTTCCCTGGCGGACACACACAGGATACACTTGACTAGGTTAACTTTACCTTATTCACTACACACAACTTATTAAAGTGGAAAATATTACATTATGTGTTAAATATACGTTGGGATCTAGGGCTGCACGGCTCTGAGGTGAATAGCAAACGGTTCCGGTATTAAATGAGTCTCTTGCAGCTAAAAATCAGTAAGACAACCTTGAAGACCTCAGAGCACGCGACACGCGTGCGCCCCGACCGAGCTCAATACCGAGACTGAGTTGCAAGATGGCGAGCACGTGGCGATCTCCCTCGTGCGCGCCATTCGCCAAATAAAAAGTTAAAAATAGCTTGAGATTGTTTTAGATGAAAGTACATACACAACACTGATGGAAATAATTAATAAAAATTTACTATGATGAAACACAGGGAATAGATGACCATTTTAGGCACTCGTGGGTGATAAAGTTGGTAGTAAAGATATTAATGGAACAATTACACAGCCCTTGCGTTTGTCAGTACTTAATTGTTTTTGACGTGCAGACAGAACACACACTAGAAAACATTTTCACAAACTCTTTTCGAAACATAAGAACCTGACAACAAAAATTAAAGTACTGTCTTATATGTCTTTTGGCGCGAGTATGCTGAAAATAACCACCTTACTACGGGAGATCTCTTAAGTCCCTTCCCGTTGACCGTCCCCACTTCAATTCCCTGTTGGGTCATTAAAACTGAAATGTTTGGAATGTTTATCATTACGCTGGTGTGCTACACTGACAAGTTACAGACTAAAACCTACGTGTCACTTACGTGGCTAATTTCTCCGTGAGGAGAGAGAGTTCGACTATACGACCAATGGCCGGTGATACGACGAATGTCTTGTAATTTTTGTGCTAATTAGTTTGTTCATTTGTCATGTCGTAAATGAGTTACCTCTTGGTAAATTTGGCCACGTGGATGGGCGTGATCCGATATGTGGATGTTGTGTTCCCGTTCCTACCTGGTTGATGATCCATGCACACGTCGTCGGGTGCACAGCTGACGTAGGGTACGTAGGGTGCGCGGGAGCACTGTTGACGGTGATGGTGGCGCTGTAGGGACAAACGAGCTAGGGTGGTTGGCGTCATCACGCTACTGTTATCTTATGTTGTGTTTGTACATTTCCCCACAGTGGCGCTCTAAGCATGATGCAGTTGTTTACCTCAGTCTCAGCCCTACAGTGCTTGCCCTAGTATTGTGAACTACAGTGTTGTTACATGTACAGTGAATACAGTTCAGTGTAGTCAAAAAATGCCACAGGTCTTCACACATGCAGATTATGCTGACATAATGTTTGTCTATGTTTTTTCCGATGGGAATTCCAGAGCCACTGTTCATGAGTACGAACGACGATTTTCTAATCGCAGAGTTCCAGATAGCAGGATTGCGTGACCGTGGTACGCTTCCCATCGTAAATGTTGTATCCAAACGTCCAGTATTACAAGCTCTTAATAAAGTTGAGAATATTCTTCAGGTACTAGAAAGCAGTCCAACAACTAGCTCGAGACGAATTGCTGCTCAACTTCATATTCCACAAACAAGAGTAATACGCACAGTACACGAGCAGGGTCTGTATTCATATCATCGGCAGAGTGTACATCATCTGCATGAAGGAGGTGATGTCCACCGGCAAGAATTCTGTAAGTGGATTTTGCCAATGATCGATTAATTCCACGTATTCTGTTCACTGATGAGTTAACATTTACCCGCAATGGAATCAACACCACACGCAACTCTCACTTTGGGCAGACGAAAATCTACACCCAACTGTAGAAAGGAATTTTCAACGACGTTTCTCAGTTAACGTGTGGTGCGGTATTATTGATGACCAATTCATCGGTCCAGTAGTTTTAGATTATCGTCTTAATGGAGTGTGGTATCTTGATTTTCTTCGAAATGTGTTATCAGAATACTTGGAGGATATCCCTTTGGCAACAAGAGCTCGTATGAAATTTCAGCAAGTCGGAGCTCCTGCACATTTTGTACGGCCAGTGACACAGTACCTCAACGAAACGTATCCTGGGCGTTGGATCGTTCGCCATGGAGTCATTGCTTGGCCACCGAGGTCACCTGATCTTACTCCATTTGATTACTGTGTGTGGGGATGGCTTAAAAGCGAAGTCTACACGTGCAGGACGGTCACAAGAGAGGAACTTCTCGCTCGTATTTACCATGAATGTTCTCAAGTAAAGCAATGTACAAATGAGCTCAGATCAGCAACACAACAGCTGTCTATCAGAGCAGCAAAATGCATTGAAGTTGGTGGTGGAGTGTCTGAACGTGTTTCGTAAGGAAATGTACACAATTAAACAAAACATAAGATAACAGTACCATGATTTACCGTCACCTGCACATTTCCCATTCCTTGTTGTTTTCATTCGGTTTCTCTGAAACGGTTAAGAAAAGGGCATATGTTTATTAGAAACATTTTGTTCAGAATCACCAGTACTATCACCCCTCAATGCACGTACCTTTCCTCCCGACTCAACCTGCATAAAATGTTGTCGAGGATGGAAATTAACCACGGAAAGAGAAATTTCAGTCTCTGTAAACAGGAACTTTGGAATATTATTTTAAAGAGAGAAATTTATCAACAGAAGCATTGCCAACTGCCGTCACTGAGAGTGTGTTATCGTAAAGTTGTTGCGTACTCGCAATAGATAGCGACACTCGCAAACGCGGACGGTCATAATCACAAATTCGCTATGTAAACCACGATGCAACGCAAAGTTGCGTGCAGTCGCAAGCTAACGAAGCGAGGTCGGAACAGACCGGCTGGCAGCAACCTGAGAGAGTGTTGACCTGACCCGGCACCCCTGGGGACTCGTTTTTAGGCAAACTGTCGGGAAGGGGTTAGGGGAGGAGTCCTGCACGTTAGCATGTCTTCCAGAATAGAAGATACCTAACACGACCTGACAACAGCCCGGATGGCTGGGGAGGAAAAGTGTCGTCTGCTACAGCCTAGCGGCTCAACAAGACGAAGTAGCGCTCCTCTGAGAGAACCGCACAACTATACTTAATAATTCTACAAGTAAAATGGGCTGAATTTCCCTATATGCCATGATACCCTCGTCTATAGTTATAAAATGCCAAAACCTACACACAATACACCATCCCTCCAAGTTCTTTAAGTATGTGGTTAAACTGGGCGGGCAAGAGTACTCACAGCTAAGGCAGGCGTTGAAATACAATTTTGTAAATGGAATGTTTTTCTGACGATAGAAATAAAAAGGCCGTTCTTTTTCTTTTACTGAACATTTTTTAAACTTTTTTGTTAATGTAAGAACATTACATAGACATGTTCAAAGATTTCGCTCACTGCAATACTTTATTAAAAAAAAAAAAAAAAAAAAAGGAAGTCTTTTTTTATTTTTTACACAAAATTAATTAAAATAGGCTACATTTTGTTTAATTTTTTTTATGTGATGCTGTCTTGTATGGAATTTCTATGCAGCTTGCACTTAAGAGCTTGGAAACAACGATATGATTTACCAGTTATTCATTAAAAGTTTGAAATGAAGTCCTCTCAAGTTTGCACCAGTTTGTGAAAAGTTTACTATACATTAAAATAAGTGCCAATTTTCAAAAATCTTTTCAGTTTAGACCAAAGTCACTGTGCTAATAATAAAGAATATTTAAATGTAATGCACATTTAATTTACTTTCTTACTTATTTTTGAAATTAAGATTTTTAAATTGCTGCATTTGCTTTAAACATGCATATTTAATTTAAAAATTGTATATATGAAGTGAAAAAAAGGACATCCCAAACATTTCATACTACGTTATTTATTGTTAAGTACTTGAAAATAAATATCACAATTTTTTTTATCTTGATAATCACTTTCAAATTATCTTTTAAGTTTACGAATATTAGCTTTCCTTACTATTTATAACGTTTTAAACTTAAAGGAGGGTATCTGCGTATATTCTAAACATCACTACAAATATATGCTATATATATATATATATATATATATATATATATATATATATATATATATATATATATATGTGACATTGTTAACCCGAGAAAACGAACAGTGAAAATACACACTTTTACTGGTTCAGTAGGAATATGTGTGCCTAGTACGTAGGCTAAGTTAATAAGCCAGTTACAGATTATTAATTTTACTATGACCAAAAAAATTGAGTTATTAGAGAAACATTTCTCTTGCTGAACCTTAGATACCAAACTTGTTGCGATTAAATCTACTTACCTTTCAATGGATGTTAGAAAAAACTGTTTTCAGTAGCCACTTCTGTGAAACTTGGCAAATATATCTCATCCAAGAACACAGTAAGGCTTTTAGGTCCATTTGTACGACCACCTAACCTCGAACATAATGTAACGCATTTAACAACTAGGCCTACTTAGCTTCTCCATGTCACAAAACTGCTTAAATTATCTCTTTCACAGCAGCAAAAATGTCAATAAAATGATACATAATGCATACGTACATATATACTTATTTATTTTCGCACAGATTGTATGCATACCACCAATTTATTTGTACATTTGGCTTCTAGAGTGATCAAATATGAGTTACTTACAAAAATAACGTAATTTAAAAATATAATCTATACACATGCTGCTTAATACCATGGTTTGAATTTACCGGGTTGGTATTCTTAAGTTCTGTGTATACCTGCTAGGGGCGTTGTAAATATACTATAGTGACCACTGCTAACATTTTCTTTTCTATGGCACTTATCTCTAAACATCGAAAAAACACATAAAACATAACAATGTGATTTGTTTTTATTATAAATTGTGTTCTTCTACTGACAGTTTACAAGTGACATGAAATTTAAAAAAAATATTTCTGCCCGAGTAATAGAGTGAGTGAGAGATTTTGTACAGCGCTTAACGTCGAGGTCTTCAGCATTGGTGAGGAGTGACATGAGGTGAGTATGGAGCGGCGCCGGAATGAAAGGGCGAGGGAAACGGGAGATCCCCGAGAAAACTCGTCGACCAACGGCATCGTCCGGCACGATTCCCACATGCAAAAGTTCGGGGACCGACCCCGCCGGGAATTGAACCCGGATCGCCTTGGTGGAGGCGATAGGCACCGCGGCCTCTGCATGAGTAAGGAAATGTGTAATGCATTTCAACACAAAATCCCTCAGAGGAGGGCAGCAGCGTAACTTGTGTACTGTTGGCATTCATCAGCTCAATTTACAAGGTAAATACATATTAGGCATATGTCCTGGTAGTGTGTTCTCTAACTTCACTTTTGGTGAAGATCATTGCCTGTGACTGTCTTTCCAGAGCGACAATAATACAGATAGTGACACATGAGTGTGATTAGATTTGTTCTGTTCGACCTCTCTTTCGCGTTCCATTCACCGGAAACCAGATGGCCGTAAGGTCATTTTGGTCATTTACGTAATGCCCTTTTTCTTGAACAGGAGTCATGAGGGCAAGTTGTCTGCTGATGACGTCAGCAAATTGTCTGCTGGTGACGTCAGCAAGTTGTCTGCTGGTGAAGTCAGCAAATTCTTACTATTTCATTTATTGGTTATTTCGATAAAACAACTGAAATGTGATAAACAGCAGGATTATTAGTTAATGACTGACAGCAAACACTTGTAGTTATCAATGCTTGTTAAGTTCCGTTAATTTACAGTATTTTTAAACAAGAAATTTAAGATAGAATCGTAGTTGTTCGTAAACTTTTACCTGTAACCAGTGCTTGCATTCAATAAAGATGTTAAATGTCTATAATTTATTACTTACATATGCAAGTTTTATTTTCATATTTTCATGACGAGAACTCTTTAAGTTATTTCTCGTCAACAGATAGCAGGGCACATGTAATGAGTTCGTCATTTGGATCGGCAGTAAAAGTAAGTATACACAGATCGAGAAATATTACATATTTAAGGGAGATTAAAGTAGCGTATTTCTGTTTCCTTCCATGCAACATTTCAAATAGATAGGTTCTCCAACGAGGATGGTAGCGGAAATCAACTTAAAAATGTCGGCCATTTTCAGGAACTTTCTCTCCTGACAGCTATCTAAATCTCGATATTTATATAACGAGAGTCACAAGACTTTTGAAAGACAGTCGTGAAGCCAATTTTAGTTATAGAATACTGATTATCGCCATAAAGATAGTTACCTATTAACTGTCTTATTATTAAGATCGTATAAGAGACTGAAAATATTACAGAACAGGCCTCCTTACAGCAATTGAATTGAGGAGTGTTTGTGGGAAACGATGTAAGTGCCAGAAAATCACATTTTGAGGTTTTCCATTGAAATAATTATATGTCCTGTTGCTATACCGTAGAATAGAAAGTGATGTAAGTGCCAATAATGCATTGTTCAGCTCAAAAAAAAAAAAAACGTCTGTAGAATGCACTTGGTGTAACTCCATAACTATTGATACGGAGAATGATACGAGTGCCATTTGAAGTTACATTTTTCTAAATATTTTCTGTAACAGTTCTTTTCACACATACAAACCTGTAAATAAATGTAACACAGCATTCGAATTATAAAATTATTTGTGACAGGCTTTATTTTTCTGTTCTTCATTTCCTGAAAAACTTACTATTTGGCACTTCTATCGTTTCCCACAAACACTCCTCAATTTTTGAAGTTGTAAATGTTTGCACCTAGTTGATGTAAATACGAGCTGAAGATAGATACACATGAGTCGTGAGTAGATAGAGTCAGGTATGAAAGTGGGGCTGAACAGAAAGCTGCAGTAACATGTATCCTAGTGTAGTTAGTCATATGAATGGACAAAAGTGTTTTAATGTTAATGTGTCTGTGGAGTAGGTGTCATAACGAGATTTAGCCACATTAACATATGGCTCGCAAAGACTAAAATATACGAGCAAGCTAGTCTGAGACTGTCTGTATTGAGAGGTGACTTGCAGTGCAGTGTTGATTGGCACACACCAGTAGTACATCTGGAAAAAGTACATGTCACGATGAAAATTACACATGCTACCTGATAGTAGTAGTAGTTCAGCTAGTCACATGTCTTGATGAGAATATATCGTAAATGTTTACATCAAGTTGATGTGAGATGCAGACATATGCACATGCTGTGCATGTAGACTAGATAATATGAGCACACCAGGCTGAGACTATCTGTCTTCAGTGAAACTTGTAGAACCATGTGTCATGGTAGCAGTTATGCAACTATTCACACGTCTTGACGAGAGGATGTAATGACACGCTAGCACCAGCACACCCAACAGTGTCCGAGATGTAGTCTTGGAAGTTACTCTCTAGTACCCACATGAGACGTTTGTATCCAGGTGCCACCTGTGTGGCTAGACGACACTCACCTCCCTTCTGAACTAGTAGAAAGTTGTCGGGCGTGAACAACATCTCTGTATTCCACATGTAAATGTCGCTGTCACCCTTGGCACGGAAGAATATGGCTTGACCACCATCTGTACCAAGCAACACGAGAGGTTCTGGCTTTAGACCTACTTCGAGAACAGAACCTCGAGAAGAGCCATGCCGCAGGTGAGAGGTCTTAACGGAAAACATTTTACATCCTGACAGATAGGTAAGATACAGAAGGGAGGAGCCCCCAGATCTTCGCACTAGCGCCAGGTAGAGCACGTCACGACGTATACAACTCTCTGTTACGACATTCGGCAGCACCACACGCCGTCCTCTCCCGGCTGTCACGTCCCACACTAGGATAGCACGTGTAGCTGCATCGCTCACATACACGTACATGCGGCCATCAGATGCATAGTCGACGACGAGGTACTGAAGACGTGATGTGCTGCACACTAGTGCTGACAGGTCGATGACCTTTACCAGCTTGCCACTGTGTGCTTCCATCGCGACGACCTTGGGAGGACAGCGGCGAACAGGCTGCTCGAGTGTGTTGACGATACCAGTGTCTAGCACCCACAGTAAGTCATTGGGGTCGAGGAAGGCATCGACAGCAGACTGCAGTGCTTCACAGTTGCCTTCTTCTTGCAGGCTCCAGCATGGGAAGGGAGCCACGGAGGCGAGACAGTTCTTGCTCTTGAGTGAAGTTTTGCCGAGTGTGAAGGGCACACCTGGCTTGTAACGAGGCATCAGCACGAATGCCTCGTCCTTGTAGATCTGCAGGCGAGTCGCAATCACATTGTTGGACACATAGCGGCCGGAAGTGACATAGATACTCCTGGTGGATGGGCAGGGCCACTCCAGGTTCGCACCATTCAGCATGAAGGTCATATCAGGCAGCACAGATTTGTCACAAGAGCTGTGCGCTCTGCCTAGTGCCAGCATTAAGCACATCACTGCTACCCGCATCTCAGCTACTGTCGTCTGAAACACTGCCCACAATTTCTTTGTAAATACATACAGTAATTTCAATTCCTCCTCAACATTTACACACTTAGGTTGGAATTCATAGTCGAAGGCTTGTTTGGCAAATAAGTAGTACTTCGTGAAGTATTGACTATTCTTTAAGCAATACTTATTTCAGCAATGAATTCATAAACACCTACTTCACGAAGTAAAACTTAAACAAGCATTACTTATACAGGCCAAGTTGTACTTGACGAAGTAAACAAATAAGTATCGCCACAATTATCAGGCTTTGTTGTATACTCACAAACGAATGAAAGAGAAGTACAACCATGACTGATAAGAGATCTTGTGGTATGTTAGAAGATCACTGTTAGTAAAAAGGCCGAATTCATTTCAAGTAAGCTGTCTATAGAGTATGATGGGCCTTATAAAATTCTGTCCTTTTCTACTCCTGTAAGTGTAAATCTTGGTGCGTTAAATGGAAATGTACTTGTCAAGAAGGCGCACATTGCATCCTTGAAGCCTTATGTATCTCATTTCGATCTTGATGTAAGCGAGTAGTGGAGATGACATTAATAAGTATTAGCTGCATTTCTTTTGTCTTTAGTCATTCTCTATATCCTTTGTTGAGTGTTATTTGGTTTGTTTCCTTTTGGGGTAAATTTTGTATAAAGGTGGGTTTTTGGTTTTTTAAGTTTTCTTTTGTAATTTGTATTTAGTTTTTTTTGTGAGTAGTTTTATACTCATTATATCTCATCGAAGGTTTCTAGTAAATGTTGAAGGGTTCAAGAGCTGTTGTTTTCTAGTCCCCTAGCTGAGTTTTAAGGGGGGGAGGCTGTGACACCTACCAGGCTGTGGTGTCACATTTTGGTTTATGAAATCAGTGTTCTGTAATTTGTGAGCTGTTTGAATATGATTTTGTTAATTCTGGTGTTCTCGAAACTATGTATGCGCAGATTTTCTGTAGCACGTGTCTGGCTTGCGCTGATGTCCGCGGGTTGAGTTTAGTTTGGAAGCCCGTCGTGTATATTGCGCGAAGGAGAGGTGTGCATGCGCCTGCGTGTAGAGAGAGGAAAGAGAGATGGTGTAGGCGGTAGTAAGTGTATGACCGGACACCGTGGAAGGTAGCCGCGGAACTGTGGAGCAGTCATTGTATGTCCGGCCAGGCCGAGCGAAAAGAGTGATGACGCATTGTGTTAACTAACGGCCCAAGACAGGTTACGCTGAGAGGTTTCGGCTCTGTTAATTACGCGGTTCATATACTGCTTCGCTTCATGACGATTCAGTATGGTCTGAAAAGTTAGGTCAAGTTTCTAGTGTGGGAATTGCACGGAATTTACAAGCCTTTTCACTACCGGAGTAGTGTAGCGCAATGTGGCTTTGTCTTGCAATTTGACTGTAAGGAAGAGAGCTGCAGTGCCTGTATTTTCGAAGCGTGCTGCGCGACCACAGACTGTAAGTGTCGTGAATATTTTTCTGTTCAGAACATGACTATATTTCGTGCCGCATTGTAAAATGCATCACGCTATGGTTAATGTACATTTGCGATAGGAATTTCTGCGTAAGTTGTTCCGGTGTTACTAACTTACCGCTGCAAACGTGCGGAAACGAAGCCATGGTGAATAGGGGGTTACACTGGTGGTCTCATAATTTATTTAGGACATTTGAGGCCAAGCAGGTTATTTTCCGTGTGCTACATTGCTTAAAGATGAAGATTGTTGCTGTGCAGTTTTAAGCCCTATTCTACTGGGGGTTTGGACAACCTACACTGGATGATTTGTATGTACACTTGAGTTGTGTATATCAACTGCATCGGACGTGCCAGGTATGTGTCGTAGACTATTTTAGCGTCACTTCAATGATTCACTGTCGTCACAGTATTTCTTGGAATTATTACACTGTACCTGCACAGTGGTGTATTTTGTTCATTTATTCGTGACATTATTTTGTCACCTGATAATCAATTAAATGTAACAGTTTAAAATGCTAGTATATATTTACAGTGTTATATGTCTGTAATGTTATGCTATTCTATATATATATATATATATATATATATATATATATATATATATATATATATATATATATATATATATATAACTTGTTAACGAAACAGCAGCATGGCCTTTAAATCATTTGTGTCTTTGCAAGATTCAATTGTTTGCAGTTTTTTTAAATACTTATCTTCACTTCAGTCGCCCCTGAATTTTACCACTTTTCTGTTACGCCCTGTCGTCATTAATTTGGCAACATGGTGTCACAGTAAACCTGCAGCGCATGTCGAAAATACAGGCACCGCAGCTCTCTTCCTTACAGTCAAATTGCAAGACAAAGCCACATTGCGCTACACTACTCCGGTAGTGAAAAGGCTTGTAAATTCCATGCAATTCCCACACTAGAAACTTGACCTAACTTTTCAGACCATACTGAATTATCACGAAGCTAAGCAGTATATGAACCGCGTAATTAACTGAGCCGAAACCTCTCAGCGTAACCTGTCTTGGGCCGTTAGTTAACACAATGCGTCATCACTCTTTTCGCTCGGCCTGGCCGGACATACAATGACTGCTCCACAGTTCCGCGGCTACCTTCCACGGTGTCCGGTCATACACTTACTACCGCCTACACCATCTCTCTTTCCTCTCCCTACACGCAGGCGCATGCACACCTCTCCTTCGCGCAATATACACGACGGGCTTCCAAACTAAACTCAACCCGCGGACATCAGCGCAAGCCAGACACGTGCTACAGAAAATCTGCGCATACATAGTTTCGAGAACACCAGAATTAACAAAATTATATCTAAACAGCTCACAAATTACAGAATACTGGTTTCACAAACCAAAATGTGACGCCACAGCCTGGTGGGTGCCACAGTGCTTCATACTTGTTGATTAAAATATTTTACCTTATTGTGTTTCAGTTGATATTCATCGTACGAATGTAAATTATGATGAAATTAACGTTCATATATGTCACTTTTTGCTTCAATGAAGTTAATAGAATGCTATTTTTTACAAGTTGATCCTAACATCGTGTCTGTTACCGACTTAAAATGAAATGGTCTTATATTATACATCCTGAACATTTTCTTGACCTCATCTCATGCTTCGTTTGAAGTACAGTTTATAAAAGGCCTGCTGGACAACTGATACCATAACATCACAGAACAGACTTTAACATATTTGCGATTCTCGAGTATGACGAGATAAAATAAACGATGTTGTGTACTAAAACTGAATGTTTTGATCACATAATTAGTTTTCTGTCAGCTTCCAACCCGTAATGCCGAAAAATTAATTGGGTTATACGCGATGCGAAATTTACTTCACTTCAATAAAAATATTATTATTGTTTTTATAAGTTTATCCTAACAAAAATTGATGTTATCGTGTTGGAATTTACTGGGTGTAAGTTCGTAGACCTAGATAGGCCTAGGCCTATAATAGGTGGATGTTAAACATTTTCAATCTGTAATGTTTTCATTATGTCTAGGTAAAATGTAACGAAATGTTAAATTAATATTGAAACGGAATTTACTAATAAAACATCATTCATAAGGATATGAATACCATACAAAATTCTTTAAGGAACCAAAACACGAAGAAAGGGTTTGAAAAAAAAGGTTAAGAAATGATGTTATGTTTTCATAATTGTGCCAGTTGAATTTTAATTTTTCCGTTTTGTTCCATTTAATTTTCATGCCTAACTTTTCAAATGCATCTTTTCGTTGAAATATCGACGTGAAGGAAGGAATCCCTTCCATAACCTATTATCTGAATACCATTCAAATGGATTTAAGCCGTCACGAATGTAGCGCTTCTGAATTCGCACATTTTCTTCTTCATTCTCCTCAACCTCGTCAACGAATTGTTCGAAATCATCCCACTCGCCTAGATCCATAACGGGACAAAGGATGACAATCTAGGTTATGTACTGTTGAAAATCGCACTTATAACTTTAATAATAAAATTTGCTTGAGTTCACTACTGACCACGGCCATAGAAGAATATGTCTGGACACTCGCCTGGATATTTGACCCCCTCGTTGTTTGGCTGCAGTTCACCAAGTTACCGAGAATATTGTGTTTTGTTGGCGCTTCCTTTCCGCTAAGATAAACAATTTATCAAAACGTATTTTTTATCAATTTATGAAATACTTTATTCTCTCACAAATTTAAGAAAAGGTTCCAGCAACCTTTATTTACTTTATAAATTTAACAATGGAAAAATGTGGACGGAGTTTGAGTCCGACCAACCGGAAAACAGCGCCAAAAGTACGACATTCTCGGTAACTTGACGAACTACAGCCAAACAACAAGGAGGTCAAGCAAAATACATTGTTAGATAGGCAAGTGTCCAGACCTGTTCTTCTAAGACCGTTCTACAAACATGACTTGAAATAATTATACTTATAGGCGTGAATAAGCACTACTTATTTGACTATGAGTTCTTAAGGAATAAGTATTGCTCATTGGGCGACTATGAATTCATATTAAGCACTGCATAGAGAAATGATACTTCATGAAGTACAAATGTGAGTAAAAATTTAAGTATGCTTACTCGTCGCACTATGAATTAAAATGTGTGCTTAAGCAAAAATATAAGTAGTGCTCATTTAGAGTACCTATTGCTTACTTGCTGACTATGAATACCGCCCTTAGTTACTTCAGTCTTGCTACAGCTGTTCTAATAACAAAGTTTGTCTCTTATGGTAACATCAAAACACATTTACAGGTTTCAGTACAAAATATTTCAAATCTCATACTAATCAATATTTATAGTCAATGTTACAACAATATTATATGTTACAAAAACTTCACTGTTTAGCCCCAAAATTGAACAGTAAATATTTATGTTTGTATAAATATAAATTTATACACATATATACATATCGCTATATATAAAAACACAAGGTCTTTGAACAGCTACACACACTCACAGGATGTCCCTGAAAAACACTTAAAGCTCTTCATTGCATCTTAGGGGCAGTACTGAAGAGGAAATTTATATAAAGCAACAATGGTTGCAGTGGATGGGAAGAACTCTTAAGTTTCCCTCAAGTATGGTTTTTAGGATAGCAATTTGCGTTGAAATAGCAACAAATAATGCTGTTCACGAAATCTCTGCCATTGACTGGACCTGCTCTCTTAGAGTGCAAATAATAAGCGGAAGCACACAAGTGTAACGTTGCCAGTTGTACGGCAGCAGTAGGCCCATGTAAGTGTCTATGTAGCGCGATTCCAAATGAATGACTAAGGTGATTACGGAGCTGGTTTGGAATGACAGGACAGATCAAACTGCATTTATCCGTGATATCCTGTGTAACTTCGATATCACCACATAGAGTTCCACATGTGAGATTCTGACTGTGGCGACGACCAGGCATCGAACCAGGATCGTCTTGGAGAAATTCGACAGATACGCCATCGTTGGCCTTGAAATGTTAGCTCGGGTTGGCCGATGGAGGCATGGCCTGTTTCTGCCGAAATGCGTGACGTCAGACCCAGACCCTCCCTAGACCCTCTCGGCAGGGAAGCTCACAGCCCGAGCCCTCATACCATTGAATATATATATATATATATATATATATATATATATATATATATATATATATATATATATATATATAT
>PNEQ01036877.1:0-11818 GCA_003012365.1 Medauroidea extradentata | reverse complement strand
CCGCAAACCACCACCTTTCTCATGTCTCCTCCCATTGCAAAGGCATGTTGGTCAGCAGCCAGTTCCTCACTTCTCGGAAGGAACGAAACATTTCAGTATATAACAATGCCGGTTACATGTGCCAAAGGTTATCTTAGTGTATGTCTCTACATATGTACAAATAATTTTAAAGTGGGTCTAAACATTTAAATCATACTTAATCTTATATGCCATACGCATATATATGTATTTAGTAGTCTATAGTTTTCCGAACCTTGCATCAACAACGAAGGTTTATTTATAACATTGATTCCCCCACACAACTCCCATAAACAAATACGTAATTTACATTTGAAAACTTACAGCATGATCCAAACCGAGCAAGATAAGTCAGTGGCAAAACTCAGGGATTACATTGAAAGAACCCTGGTTGGTGTAAGAACCAATAAGGTCATTCTATTTTAAGTTTTCCACAGTTTTCTTAAAATGTAGTGTAGGTGAATGTCTGCATTATGCCTTAACATAGTTCACTCCCCAATAATGATTGTATGAATTGAATATTGAATGCCTCCCTCACTTCTAACTTCTCCTTCAAGAACAACATTTTATAAATTATTTATTAAACCAAATTCAGATATCCCCACATTGCTTCAAGATAATCTCGGTTGATTTCTTTCAATTAAATATTTTAGAATAACTGAAATAAATTTGTAAAACTTATAATAATTATGTATCTCATGATTTAATAACTGCTCTGTAAAAAATTATGAGTATTCACACATTAGAATAATGTATTTATCACACTATATGTGACTAAGTTCTAACTAAAAATACTTTTTCTTATCAGTCATTCACTGTTCAAAATATGACCCATTAACGATATCAGTAAATACAATAATAAACTATAATATAGTTGAATATGGTCATTTAATATTTTACTACTATTAAATAAAGAAAGTAGGCAAAATTAGGCTTTGATATATACAGAAAAAATTTACGAAGATTTGCGAAATATGACACACAAATAGTATTGATTAAACGTGTAAAATAGTTTGAAATATGAAATGTTTACTGTACTACTAGAATAACTTGTCCAATATCTTTGTACCATTATACACGATAAAAACAACAATTATATAACAAAACAAATATTCTCACCGAAAGTACTCGTTACAAAAAATCATGATATACTTACATAACAACTAAGAATTCGTGAATAGGTGGATAACTAAAAAATGTCTGAACTACTACTAGAAGAGTCAAAGTTCACATAAAGTATCAATATAATAATTTTTTTCTTCATGGAATGCTCAATAAAATAGCCAAAGAACACTCGTATTATTTTTCTTCGTATATTATTATATAGCGAAGCAACTCACTGCAACATAAAATATATCTTAACAGACAGTAGTTTTGTAAATACCGACAATATTGCATAAAATAAATTAAATTAAAGTACTGAACCGTCTGGTAAAGCTCACGAATCAAGTTGCATTTAAATATTATAGTACCAATCAAATTAACATACTTGCAGTTATACATTTTAACAAATATATGTTGTAACATAATCAGTGTAAGAAGTACTCGAAACGTAATTTAAAATATTATAATAAATGACAATGTAGTTGAAATAATCAAGTTGAGCATTAACATATCAGTACATTGTATTTTGATAGAATTTCATTTTACCCCATTCAGCAAAATTTTTTAACATGAAAATAGTTCAGGATATATATCAATATCTAAATCTGACCAATGTTAAGCAGAAAAACAGTATAAAATGTCTTTAAAACATTTACAAACACACTGTAAACATCTTTTTAAAGGTTTTATTGTCAGTAGTGTGATTATGTTCCTCCGAGCACAAGGGAGTGGGGTGTGTGGATGTGTAGATTCTACCGCCATCTTGGATGATGTCACCACCGCCATCTTGAATTACATCATTTTCAAAAATTTCCAAAATTTCCCAAAATTAAACAAATTTCTACAAATAATTTTATATCCATCCGCCATCTTGGAATAATTTCCCCCACCCCACCAAATTTCAACAGTCATTTGTTTACATGTTCTGGAGCCCGCCATAGTTAAGTTTTAAAATTCCCGGCAGTAAATTTACTTGGTCGATTAATAGATAATTACATTTAGTTCTACGAATGACCACCAGGGATTTGATTCACCATCTTTGTTTCTCACTTGCTTTTTTTCTCCACCAGTATACATATGTGTTTAAGGACGACATGTAATGTGCTATAGGAGAGATTCTCGCCCCTGTCACCAATATTATATTTTTTTAATGCATGCCTCCAGGCAGTGAGATAGACAAGTATTGACAAGTATGATACTTCACCATAGTAATTTTTTATTTTGTGTAATAACTGCAGTGTTATTATTTTCAATTAATTATTTAAAATTTTAAAACCTTTTATAGTAACTAATTATAATGTAGTAATGTACTATGTAAATACTGATTAAGTGTACAAGGACAGGTGCATTTGATGCTCTTTAATTAGGAAAAAGTTATGAAAGCATGCCTCGGCGTCTTCTTCTAACAAGGCACGGAACACTTCCTGCTAACTCTACAAGGCAATATGAACTGATAGAGGTGTAAACACCTGCCAGCCTCACTGTACGCATCCTCTCTTTACATGTCGAACGGGTCACTACACACGCGTGGAGCAAGACTCAATATGTCTGCGGCCGCGCAGGGGACAGTCCAGCTCCTCACGAAAATGACATGACGAAACTGCACGGCTTACCCCCGACCAGCTCATCGCCTCGAGTATAAACCGGTTCAAAGTTTGTCACCACAGACAGCCTTCCGGACACATCAGTAGCAGTTCCAACTATTCCCAGCAAAAAGAACATTTGCTTATAAATAATAACACAAATATTCTGTTTTAAACAAATATATTTATTTATTCCCTCATACATAAGAATTTACATTATGTATACATAATGTCCGATTGACGAATCCAACTGTCGTGGCTTGCGTCGAACCACAGCCATCGCACGAGAACCTTATTTACTTTCTTCTTCAAAACCCCCTCGACCAAATACATGTTTGGATACTTGGTAACTTAAATTTCTTCGCCATAGAATCTTCCGCGAATAGTCTTGCCCTCTGCATCTTCTAGGTAGTAGGTCCTTGGTTCGTAGTGTCGGATCTTGGCCACTTTAAATATTTCAGTGCTCCAGTTTGATATGTTGTCTTTCGTAAAGGTTCCCTTCACTCGCAATATCCTTTCATGGTCTGCAACCTTCGCTTTAGGCTTGTGCAGGTCCAGTTTCTTCTCATTTTTATAAACAGTGTGCAGTAAAGAGTTGTCTTTGACATCCGCAGGCTTCATGTTCGTGGTCCAATGTACTTTATTGTTATAGTTCGAGACCAAACGAGGCAAAATATCAGTCCACCTGTAGCTTCCTTGTGCTGAGAATTTCTTCCACATTTCATTCTTCAAAGTACGATTAAAACGTTCTGCGATATTAGCCTTGAGACCACTGTGTGTTGAAAAATGATTTATTTTATGTTTTGACATCAAGGCTCGGAAATTAAAATTGTAGAATTCCTTGCCGAGGTCAGTGTGAAGGTTCCTGCATGGGCCTTTATCTTGCAAAACAACATTCATTGCGTTAGTTACGTCCCTACCACTCTTAGTTTTTACAGGCACTGTCCACGCATGTTTACTGTAGCAGTCAATAACAGTCAGCGTGTAATTGTAGCCTTTATTCTTGTGAGCATAAGAAATAATTTCAACCAAGTCTGCTTGATACAGTTCCTTCAGAGCAAACACCCAAACTAAACTTCGAGATCAGTTTAACCTTGCAGGCTTGTGAAGCTCGCTAGCAGTCTTTTGGTGTCTCATTATGTGCATCTGTCTTCACACAATATTTCGATGATGCTGGATATTTTACTTGTATGTGAATTATTTCCAGTTTGCTAAGAGGCAACTTGTATACATCTGTCTACAATTTCGTTAAAATCATTCCGGTAAACATATTCTGGAAGTCTCCCATCTTCTTTTTTTTTTTACTTAGATCGAGACCGTAACCTAGGATTGCTCCAACACATCTATGCACTCTCTGCAACCATCTTCACACAACAGTGCATGCTCCACACAAGACTATGCATGTGACACGTGCTCCAAAACAATCTCCACACACAATTATGCACTCTTCACACAAGACTAGGCACTCTCCACATATGTCTCAGAACCCATTTACATAAGTAAGCTGCACATGACTCCACGCACTCTTTACATGCTCCACACACATCTTCATATGTTCCACACACATCTCCACAATCTTCTTTTCATTATTCTCGTGCTCTACACATAGCTCCACCCTCTGCATACCTCACACCATTCATCCACAAATTCTGTGTGCTCCGACCTTCCTGAGGGCCACCTAATTTCATTTGTCATTAGTTTTGTTGTGTTGAAACTATGTCTCATTAATTTTACTCGTGTATGACTTACACATTTTAGCTGCCGTACATTGAACTTAAAATAATATTCATCTACAGTCCACTCACATTAGACTTTTACAATGACTTATAGTTTTCATACCTTGTGTAGCAGGATTTATATTTTTTACACTATGACTAAAGTATTCCTTGTTTCCGCTTATTTTTTATAAAAACTTTCAAGTCACAGGAGCCGAACTGAACTAACCAGTTCCAGTCTACCATTACCTGAGACAAACCATCAGAGCATGGCATAAATTGACATGATGTACTCCACCCCACCCCATGTTAAGCACTTAACATATCGTAGGAAGTTAATTATATATGTTCTCATCTTTCTAAATATAATTTCACTACATCAGCACTATATCTCAATTTTATATAATTTATTTTAATTCATTTACAAACTTACATTATCAAACCACGATTCCAATCAGCATCATTATATTTCAGATGCTAATCATAACACAACTAAACCCCACACATCAGTTTCACCTTAACATGCATTTACTTGCCTCAGAAACCATCAGCGATCCTGATATCAACTATAATTTAGGAACATTCAGACATATTCCACAGCCATAATTCAAGTATACACCAAGCTAAATCTATCAGTCATATAGTTCAAACCTTCAATACCACAAAACATACCAACCAACCCATCTATTGTGCTTTCATTACCGAAATCTTATCAGACATTCAAGGAGGTAAGATACTATTCAATATCCACAAGAGCAGGGCAGCAGTCAACTTCTACAGATATAGTCTACATAAAGAGACCAACAAAACTGTAATCTAACAACTGAGCTAACTACTCCCTACCCCTGAAACAGCTACCTATATAAACCATCATTTTAACAATTACATCAGCACTCGTAGTATAGACATACATACCACTCATTATATTTACCATAGAAACACAACGACAAAGAGTAAAAGCAACTAAAAAATATAAACAAACTACACTCATATCATACATCATCAAACAAAACCTACATACACTAATCAAACCCCTAAGACATTTCATATCTCAAACAAAAATTCTGCCATGAAGCACAATCCATACATTAAAAAAATCATAATTTCAAAGCAGTACACTATTATAATTAAACGAAATCCATTAACTACAAATGAACTACAGACACAGACACTCAAAGTACAACCAATGTAAAACCACAGTCACATTCATAATTTTCTATGCAAACACCAATAGTAGAATAGTCCTATTCACCGCAGGCAACACACTTCACACCACAGGTACGGCACAAGCATCGTACCCTCCCCACATAGCAGTGCAGGCTATGCCACAGGCACCACTGTTTGTACTGCAAACACCACCATCCTCTTCCCATTACCACATCTTCCAACAGCCAGAAGAACATACATTGAAGGCATTGGAAATGTCCCTCGCCCTCTACACAAAACTCTACACCCCTGTAAACATATCACCATATATATGTTGCTCCACACACAGCTACACATCAGCCTCACAATTGCATACGCATCTGTCTTCAGTTTATACATGCTCGCACTTCAACACATGTTACCCCCTCCTCAGAGGCAACCCAAGTGCTTCTCATTTAGCGGATCGACTCCTTGACACATTTTATATGTGAATTTCGAGGGTGAAGCCAACTATATTTAACAAGCTGAGGCTCCAGCCTTGATGCTGTAATATAGCTCGCCAGGGCACGACTTCTCTCATGCAGGCCCTTCAAGAGAATGATGGGTATGTACCTTTGCTGTGTCGAGGATCCTCCATATATCCAAATGTGGGCCAATCCCTTTCTTGATGCTGGAGTCATTCTGAGATAGGCATGGTGAATTAGCAATCACCTCCTCCTCGCCATCTTCGTCCTCCTCCTCTCTCTCCTTATCCATCAGGAAAGACTGCCTTCTAGTCATTGTCATCCTCCTCTCTTCCACCACAAGCACTGAAGTTGCCGCGACGATCAATGGATGCTCTATTGTTAGCCTTTTTTGTAGGGTGTCCTGGAGAAGACAGCAGGTCACTTAGCTGACTCTATAAATCTAACCATCGTTACTTCAATCTCATATTCACAGGTGTGATGATGCAGACGATTCAGCAGTAGTGGCGATGGCAGTGGTAGTGATGAGGCTGTTGTTTCTTGAGAAGTCCTTGCAGTAACACTATTGTACAGTTCGTCGAGAATTTCGTCACTGTTGCTGTCCAACACATGTATTACACACAAATCCTACTGCAAACCGAATCTACAAGAGCCCAGGAGAGACTACTCCTTGCTAGTCTCCCAGTATGCATCTCCTACCCTCCAGCCAGTGTGTTGCAAGCCCACCCTCCTCCCTTCAAGTGGTCATAAATCTGTGTCAGCACCTCAGGGCCGACCACAGATACCGTCAAGTCATCACAGTGACATGCAGGCCTTCACATGCGAGTAAGCCACTAACCGGAGGGTAGGGGGTGAGCATGTGCTCAAGGATCGAAGAGAAATGTAAGAGTCGTCCATCTTAGAAATTAATATCCTAGACCATTAGACACCCAGACAGTCCAGCACCCTGCAGGCATGATGGCCATAACCCAACAAAACTATCACCTCAAGTTCTAACATGTTCAAAGTTTGTGTGTGCAGTCATCACAGACCTACTGTTCCCAATAAAAGAACATTTATTATTAATAATTGTAATAAAATTAAGTTAAAATATATTTATTAATTCCTTTATAAATAAGAAAGAGTACTTTACATTTATTAAATGTAATAATCGATTTGCAAATCCAACTGTTATGTCTTACATCGAACCCCATCCATCGCTTTAGCACTTTATTTCCTTTACTCTTCAAAACTTTCTCGACTAATTACGTTTTTTGATACTTGGTAACTTGTATTTCTTCACTGCAGAAACCTCCTTGAATATATTTGCCTTCCATGCCAATAATGTAGTAAGCCCTAGGTCCGTAGTGACGAAACTTGACCACTTTAAATATTTCAGTCTTCAAGTTTGATGGCTAGTCTTTTGTAATTGTTTCCTTTATTCACAACATCCATACATAGTATCTAACTGTTACTTTAGTTTTGTGCAGGCCTAGTTTCTTCTTATTTGTACAAGCAGTGTGCAGTCAAGTGCTGCCCTTGTCATCCACGGGCTTAATGTTCGTACCCCCATGTACTTTGTGATTTTATTTTGACAGAAGTTTGAGTAAAATATCCACCCAATTGCGGCTTCCTTGTGCTGAATATTTTTGTCCCACTTTTCAGTCTACAAAGTGCAAATAAATTGTTCCACGATACAGGTCTTCATTCCACTGTGGGTAGAGTAGTGGTTGTTTTATGTTTTGGCATCAAGGCTTAAAATGACCGAATGAAGAATATTTTGCAGAGACCCACATGAGGATCTTATGATGGACATCTATCTTGAAAGTATAAATAAAAAATAGTACAACAATATCATCACTATATTTGACATGTTTGCTTGTGTCGATTCATTCTCTAAGTCACTTTGTACACCCAGTTGGAAAATATTAGACACTATGATCTCACACACACAAATGATTCCTAGAGGCACTGGATAATTCTATGGTCCACCTGAGCCGGTCCTAACTGGTTCATACAGGATCGGTTTGATTCCTTTTCGTAGTTTCCTCATGTAGCTCTTCTAATACCACAGTAAATGTGTCGAGGCTACATAACAATTTTGTATGTATCAACAAACACATTTTAAACAGGGTGAAAAGTACGATTCTCCTCGTCATACATGTCACAGCCAGCTCAACAGCCTACATACTGAGAATCGTAATAGACTGCAAGACAGATAGGTAGTCACCCCAATGCACAAGCCATACACAACTGGCTGAGGCAGCCATCAGCCTCACAGTCACCTGCTAACACTATATACGAATCTGTCACAGAGACCACACATATCACATCAGCCATCATACTATTAATATTTAGAAGACACACTCAGTCTATACTATCATACAACCTGTAAAAGTAATTCCTGCAGGAAGACTGCCAACATCACCCATTTGAACCATTCCGAGAGCGAATCAGCCACACAGACAAGTACCAAAGGTCATAACCCCTAGCACATATTCTGTCATATATTGTAATCATCCTACCAATACAGTTTCCCATCTAAGCATGTGTATACATAGCACTAACCTTGGAGTCTAAAATTATGTCAGAAGGTAAAGACAACTCACGAACCTACATTTCATCCAAAGCTAACAATAGACATACATCCTCACTGTCTCAATTACTATACTGAAGTAACATATAAACAAAATAATTAAACCAGATAAGCCTTGCAGGCAATGCTGAAAACACAACTACTTTCTACATGCATGCAAAGACCACAGGCTGTAGTAAACAGCTTGTCTCAGTACCTGCAGTCCCTCGCCAATGAGCAGGAAACCTTTCCTTTACATATGTTAGCATTCACTTTCACATTATCTTCGCATGTGAAAACTTATGTATTACAATGGTGACTGTTATATCCAACACACTATGGTAGATACCTCGATGAAATCCACGCCACTCATCTCAAATTCCTACTAAAAGCTTGCCAGCAATGCAGCTGTTGCTGTTAACAACATGTAGAAGAGTCTATAAACATAACACAATGAGGCTATTCATAATACAGCATGAGAAACAATCGTTCGGAAGACAAATATATCAAGTCAGACCTTTAGTAGTGTAAGATAGCATTTTTCTTTACTGGATTATTTGCCTTGCGACCTGCCATAAAACATATTACACAGATGATATGTGTATTTTAGGTTGCTATAACACATATCTGCAACACTTTAGTCATGGAGAACATTCGGGTATGCCTTTATACTGCTGTAGACATGCTGGTACATGTTAACAAATATATAAGGTCAATTCACGCGGTCCATTAAAATTAAATATGTGGCTTGAATGTTTGTTTTGCAAGCCGGAGCCACTTGAGGGAGAAGACCAGAGACATTTTAAGACCATAAATATTCCAATTTATAATGTCGATGATGTTGAGGAAGCTGTTACAGCCAGTTTGATGAAGTACTGTGAGGTGGAGGAGGAGAAGGGGTGGGGAAAAACAACATGATCAAAGGCTCAGGTTGGGCTTCGTACAGAATGACAGGCAGCCATCTTAGATGATATCACATCCACCCTCTAAAATTTGGCATTTTCCTTGACCTTTGACTTTACTACTAAAAAAAAATAAAGGATTTTTTTCTTCACAAAATCGTTGAATCATAAAACCCAATCATACTACTGTGTATATTGCCATAGGAATATGCTCGCATATAGCATTACGGAAGGTATATTATTTATAAGGCGTATGTTTCCATATCAGCATAACTTTATGGAAACATATGATGTGTATGCAGGCATAGGGATATACAATATTGGTTTTGTGATTCAACGATTTTGTGGTTAAAAAAAATATTCCTCATTTTTTTTTAGAAGTGAAGTCAAAGGTCAAGGACAATGTCAAATTTAAGAGGGTGGATGTGACATCATCTAAGATGGTTGTGTGTCGTTTTGTACGAAATTCAACCCGAGCCTTTGCCTATGTTGTCTTTCCCCTCCCTTCCTCCGCCCCCAACCACACCACACAGTTCTTCTCCAAGCTGGCTGCAACAGCTTCCTCAACATCATCGGCTGACAATGACATGTCTGTATATAACATGTAACTGAATAGATAAAAATATTGGAATGAAAGTGTAGAGATTATTACAATATATATGCCATTACAAATTGATTGATGGTAGATATCGTAATATAATAAAATAATTCATAAAACTGTTTTATATTTTAGAAATGTTATGCTGTTAATAGAATAAAAACTAGAAGTATGTATATACCAATATCATTTCAATATTAAACACTGTACCTTCAGGTACATTAAATAAAGCCAGAATAAAAAAAAAACACATTTCATTGTCTGATATAACATTGCATGGTCCACGCAAGCCAATTTTTAAAATTAGTAACTACGATGTAATTTGATAACTTTGTCATATTTTTCTGGTGTTATTACTTTTTCAGTAATTTATTGATCTCTCATAAAAGAATATTCTGTCAGATTACTACCCACATAAAGTGTTTATTAAATTTCATTTTTACTGTATTTTCCAACGGAATGAATAATTGATTATATTACTATGGCAATACTCTAAATTAACAGCATCATTAGATACAATGGTGTCAGCTACATTTCGTAGTCTTTTATCTTCGAAATTTATGTTTTTATCTTCTTCTAAGTATGTAAGAATAGCATTATCCAAGATATTTTATTTCCTATTAAGGTTATTAAAAAGGCATTGAACTGTGAACGTGTTGCAGATTCACCAATTTTTTATTTAACAAATGCATAAAAATTATGATAATTTGTTATTTATTTCTTCTGTTTGTTAGTTAATGGAGTGGTTTAAATTTTGTTAATGTATCAGTTACTTCTGTAGATTTTTTTTTTTTACTTATTTGTTCACCAAAATCATTTTTACTAACAGCATATATTTCATCAATATGATACACTAAATCAACAATTCTTTGATTTTGTACACCCATATAACTGTTTGTATAACTAAAAGTGTTACTTATCCAGGTTTATAAAGCATTATTGCATGCTTGAATTAATGGTTTATATTGATCTTCATCCTATGATTTTATTGAGCCATCATTTCCATTAATCCAAATTTTTTTTACGAATTTCCAAATATATAAATTTATTGACAATGTAATAACTTTAGAAACTTGGAAATTATGAGATAGATAGTGTCGTACTATCACACATAAATGGCTACAAATTACATAATCGAAATTTTGTATTGTCATCATTATAAAGTATACCTACAGTATGTTTGAGATATTCAACTACTTTGCATGGAGGAGCTCCATCAAATGAATAAAAAAATATATTTGTACCGAACTCTTTGCAATAGCAAACCCAGTATGATCTAGAATTATATTTAAAAAATATTCTTTTTTGCAGTTTCACATTATTATTTAAGTGGAAATTGGGGCAATTCATCAATTATAAAAATTCCACAAAATTGTTTAATGGTTATTCGTTTAACAAATTTTTCAATACCAAAGTTGCCAAGTGGAGCTATTGTTTTTTTTTTTAATTTTGTTCATATTTGCCTTATTTTCTAATTCATGAAAAATTCACGTTTTATTTAAGGCACAAGCAAGAATTCCATCAACTATAGGTTCGCGTCACTTTCACAATTGGTCCTTGACTTATTTGACACGTCGTGTAAGTCGCTGAACCAACAATATAAATGTGACCAAATACAAGCCCTTATTACAGTGTCAGCGAGCAGGTAATGAACAGCTGCTGTTTGCGTCACTTTCACAATTGGTCCTTGACTTATTTGACACGTCGTGTAAGTCGCTGAACCAACAATATAAA
>PNEQ01036876.1:0-27386 GCA_003012365.1 Medauroidea extradentata | reverse complement strand
GACTCGCGTTTTCAGTTTAATTGAAGGTAACCAGTGCTTAACATAAACTTAAAAGTCCAGACAAGAGAATAATAAGCTGTTATTCCAGAAATAAAACATCTTTACAGCAAAAATCAGCAGATGAAATATCTGCTATAAAAAGTAAACTTTACACTAGAAAGTTACTGCAATTTTAATGAATATATTTATCTATTACTTTCGAAAATGATTTTAGGCTGAAGTATCATATCTAACTAGATATTGGACGAAGTCATCCCGCCCAATTTTTTGTAGTTTCTGATATTTACAGTAATGTAGAAAACTCCAAAAAAGTGGTCATAACTTCATTAAAAAAATTCTAAAAAATATTTTTTCATGGTCAGTCTAGTAGAAATTGTTCTCTGATTCTTGTGCCACGCAACAACAATCGAAAATTTAAAAAAAATCCGTCGCTCCATTGCCCTTGAGAGTTCTACACCAATTTTTTCCATTATAAGAAATCCTTCTAGCAGTCTGTAATGCACGATAAACACAATTTTTCCATGCCCTATTAATCCAAAAACCTAGATTTCCGTGTATGACTACCCCAAATTTTAAATTTAGTTTCTGAGATAAAATTTGTGAGGGGTACGTGGGTAAATACAGTGTATATCTTTTATGTTGACTTTGTGATTAGATGTAGTGGTGACATTGATACAGCCCGGATCTTGCCTGTTGTGTTGGGTTGGGACTGCACCAACCACTTTCCATGTTGTGAGGTTAACAATTGACTTCTCTGTCCCCACATCATCACAAGTTGTTGACCCTCTGAACAGTTTTTCACATGTTTTTACATTTATTTGTATGTGTGTGTGTGTTTCACAGAAGCAGTGCTCGTGAAAGCACCAACAATAAAGATTTGGTCCTGCCATGGTGTGATGGCCCGGACTCAGACAGGTATTACTCCAGGATAGTCTGCTTTGCTTTTTGTTTTCATATAGTTGGCACCACTGTCCAGCCAATTATAATTTTTGAAAGTTTGTCTTGTGTGATGTCTTTGCTTTGCTCAGCAGTTGTTGCAGTGTGGTGATGGGAGTTAAGAGTAATAGATGGTTCAAATAATTTTGATCTGTGTGAGAGAGTAATGCTTACTTTGTAAGTGAACGAAGGCAGAAAATGTGTAGCGTGTCAAAGTTGTTGAAAAAATAGTTTCAGTTAATAATATCTTTTAAACTCTTCATTTTAATACTATAATGCTGACGTCAAACCATGTCCTAAGTATTTGTGGTTGCTGTGATTGCTGAGCCAGAGAGCAATGCGTAATTCTGGAAGGTTTTGTTAGAGAAAGAGCATGAAAAGATAGGGTTACTCTTTTAGAGTGATCTGTACTAGAGCTATCCTAGACCCAGCGAGTGTTGGGTAAGCCATACAAAGACAATACATTAGTTAGCTCTATCCTTATAGGAAACTAACTTATACAACAACATATGCTAACAGAGTACTATACCTCAGTAGCCAACCCTGACACAAAACTGTGGACTCACACACACCAAAATACTCACATTAACTGCGGATACACATGCCCCTAAACGCACACACAAACTCTTTCATAACTTACAGAGTCCCATACCTCAGTAGTATGCACACACACACACACACACACACAATAACTATCACTAGAGACAATTGTTTTCGTTGAAAATATTTTCAAGATTTCGTCCATTTTGACGAGGTGATTTCGTAGATTTTTCCTTATTTTTCATCTCATTTCGTCATAAATTTCGTCAACTTTTTAAACGTCGGCAAAATAATTTGGAGGTACCTAATGAATGTGTGCAAAGTATTGTACTTTCAGTTCAACATTTAAATAAAATAACTTTCTTTACACTGAGTGGTTGAAAATCTACCCATTTGTTACATTTGACGGTTAGATTAGGCATATGAAACACACCGATACATATGAATGGGAGATACAATTTTATAAAGTAACATTATTCGCAAGAATAAGCTATTATCAGTATTATTTTTCTCAAGTAAAATCAGACAGAACCTAAAAACAGTGCCGAAAATTCAGTGCTTAATATTAGGTTATGTTGAACCTATGCTTTCCATTATGCCTAACAATTTATTTAAACTGCGAGGTAAATTTATGTATGTAATATTTTATGGCTGTGTCGGTATTACTTGAAGTTACAAAACGCCATAAAGAATGAAATACTTCGAATAGCATAACCTACATACCTTGAATTTGTTCATTCGTGTTTCGCTCTAAATGTTCTTTTTACGACACAACAATTTTATTTAAATTTTTTGTTTTCACTCGTTTTTGTCAACGGAAAATTTATGCAGAATTATTTCATTCGTTCCTATAATTTTACGTGTTGCGTGAATAAAATTTGCTGTGTCATTTTCCGAGACACCCAATGTGGCAAATTATACGTCACATCATCATTACAAACGTAAATTTCTTTGTTCGTAGTTAATGTTGCCGTATTAAACTATATAATATTAATTTTATCAGTACGAATTTCAAATGAAAGTAAACAGGAATCACATAAAACCAGGTTAAATAAACACATTGCATCACTTTCAGCGTAAACAACCGCCATTTTCATGTCTCTTTCGATACTCTCGAAACTCGCCGTCGCAGCCGGAAAATCGATTTTCTCGATTCATATATTCGATATCTCGATCAGTCGTAATTTACTACGGAACACGTCAAAAATAGCGCAATTTTTTCGTAATTTCGCACATGATTAATCAATTTCGCAATTTCAAACAGATGTGACAAATTTCGCAAAAACTCTGCGATTTCGCGCGTCGCGAAAAACACTTCTCTCTAACTATCACCATTGAACAGTCTTATAAACAGGCACATTATGTGCATGAAAAATATTCAATCACATTACTATTAATTAATTTAAACCGAGTTCAATGTCTGCCATAATTTACTGTCTCTGCCAAATTCTAATATTCAACATCACTCTCCAATAGTTCTGAATTCGAATACCAACAAAACTAGACTACCTATAAGATTTAATGTCTGCCTCTCTCTCTCTCTCTCTCTCTCTCTCTCTGAAAAAATACAGAAATTACCAAGAGTTAACCTGGAAGACACCAGTATGCGAAAGTTACTCTAAATTTACTGATCAAGAGAATAAATAACAAACAAAAACACAAACGAGACACTAGGACTTGGGCCACTATGCTACAGGACTTCAACTCAAGAAAAACCCAAACAAGAAACTAAACAAAATTAATAAATTACAAGTCCTGCAGCATAACGACCCATTCCATATTTACAAAGACGAAAGACAAGAATTATACTTACATGACACTGCAAGCCGACTGAACACACATACTAATAATCATGGGTATAAATACCAACAGCGAGCAAGAATATGAATGAACGTATAGTCCTTAAAACATGGCCGAAGTACAACTACAGTATAGAAATATCAAGTCAAGGAAAGCACAGTAAAATAATTATACAAGTCACTACGTACAATATTAATTACTTATTAAACTCTTTTCTTAAATTCCCAATTTTACAAGGAAAATAATTATTATTGCTCTCGGCAATATTTTCTTGATGTTCGGGAACAGTTACTTGAGCGCGCTAGTCTAGCGTGAGGCTAGTTGCACTGCCTGCACCTTTGTCTCTGCTTAGTTTACAAGTCTATGGTGAAGATACATCATGTTTACCAACTGTGTTGTAAAATGTTCCAAAACTATTACAAGTAGATTATAAGGTACGTAAAGGCTTCTGTTTACATGAAAGTGTTTAAAACGTTAACTGCGGAGAATATTACAGATTAGTTGCTGATAGCTGATAATTCAAAGTCCGAACTGACTCTGGTGCCGTAAAATTACGTTGTGTACCGACAAAGTCGGCACAACACAGCTCTAAATTCACACTGTAAATATTGCTAACCATCTGCAGAGTCTTATGAACAATACACATTGGTCGAGTCTTCACGTAAGTCGAGGAAGGATGTGCGGCCCAGCACAAAGTAGGATAGTAAGATAAATGTCCAGGAAGCCTACAACCCTCTGCATGTGGTGAACCTGTACCAGCTGAGTAGAAGGGCACGACCGGTGAAATGCATGGCGACCCAGCATTGGGGCCTCGGAGTGTCTGAGAATTTTAGAGCCTAAGGCTAATGATTTTTAAAAATACCATAACTACTGAGAGGAAACCATAGTTACTGTATATTTTACTATAAATGCACCTGAGTTCCATAATTATAGTACAAGGTGTTAAAATTCCAGAATGTACAGTAGATACATACGAGAAAACATACCGATATTATTGTACGACAGCAGAGAGCAACGAGCACAAAGAGAGTAAGCAGGGGAAGACTCAGAGATGGATCGGATGTCAAGTCATGTAGAGTTCACATTTTCTTGTGATACAACAATGTCCTGGTATTTTTTGAGAAATGTGTAATATACATTCTTTCATCTTGCATTGTTTGGCGTGAGGATATGACGTAAATGACCGAACAGCCTATAACAAGAATGGGCAACATGCATGTTTTTCCAGGCGACTGTTTTTTGAACATTATGGTATAAATATTGGCCAGAAGAAAGTCTTATGGCTGAGAATTAGATGAAATCAAATATAATTTTAGAACTTCCGCCAAAATATGTGTGTGGAATGCCATATCCTGCTGTGACATCACTGCACAGATGCAAGTCTGCCAGTTTCTGGTTTATGTATGCAGTGTAGCGTGTTTTTCATTGTCACAGTGATTAAGCTATGGACACTGAACTAAACAACATTCCTAGCTTGCCAAGTAATGACAAAACATCGTATTGCAATACAGTGTATCGAAATGTCACTTATGATAACCAAAAACTGTATTTTATTGAGGCCAAAAATGTTTTTTTTAAAGAGTGTTTAAACGCTTACACTTGTTTTTAGTTTCATGGAAGTTTTCATATTAAAAACAGTCTATAACAAATGCAATGCCATGTTTTATATATATATATATATATATATATATTGAAATCTGATTTTCACATTTACTAAAGTATCAAAAATAAATTATTATTACTATAACACCATCAAGTAAGCACTGAAGAACTGCATGATACTAACAATTGCATACTTGGAACTCGTGCAGCACGAGCTTTCTGTTGACACTTTTACTATGAAATACTTTTTAGAAATATTGTTTAGTTTTGGAATAGTTCACAAGAAATCAGGAGTACCATAAAATTAATTCCAGGCATGTTTATCAAACAACTTAGACATCAGTCATTTCGTAACACACTGTCGATCTTCTACAGATGTAGGGTTGCCAGCAAATGTCTCGGAAGCAAAATATCTTTGGTAGTGGGAATTAATACCCTATCCAAATATGTACATTTAAAGTTGAAGGTTGTCAGAAGCATTATTTGCAACATAAACATCTTTTCATCCCAAAACAAAGTTCTCTTCACGGGGAGGGAAGGGGATACAACTTTCGTGTGGAGTGCTGCAAGATGCCTTGATCTGTTAGGATTGAGGCCATCCGGACCACTCCATCTCGTTCTGCACTAACTTAACTAATGTGTCCTGTCTTCCACTTCGGTATTTTTGTGCCACAAATTAGTAATTTCATTGTATGCAGAATGCAGGGTGTCTACCGACCCTGGAAAACCTGGAAAATCAGGGAATTTAAAAAAAAAAAAAATCAGAGAAAAGTTCGCAACACGTTTTTTGTTTATTGATCAGCTCGCGTTGACATATCATCAAGTAAAAATAAACATATCACAGTCCAAATTGATATGGACACCACAATTTTTTTTTTTTTTCACTTGAGGTGGCCAAACACTCTGATACTAGTAGTAGCCAGCCAGCAGTCCAGCCAGATACATCTCAGATCAGTTTCATCAGTCAATCAAATGAGTTTCATACATCTGCAGAGAATAATTAGGAATGTGTTCAAAGGAGTTCCAATTCAACTTTTTTAGAAACTGATTCTGTGACAACGGCAGAAGTTCTTTTAATACTCAACACTGTAATGCCGTCGCAGTCAGCAAGATCTGTCGGAAGACTTGTTAGTCTTGCTAAGTCTTCCCTGACAGTAAGGTAGCAAAGAAACTTACTCTTCAGAAAGATAAGGTGGGCTAAGTGATATGTCATGGTTTGGGCCCTTATATAGAGGATCAGTTATTAAAGTCTGTACAAGCATCAGGTTTTTTCGTAATTGTTTTTGACAAATCATTCAACAAAGTGTCTCAAAAAGAACAAATGGACCTCAGTGTTAGGTTTTGGGCTGAAGACCAAGTTGTTTCAGCTTACTTAACATCAGATCTCTTGGGGCATACCACCTCTCAGTGATTACTGCAAGCATTTTTGGGAGTTCTCTCCTCTGTTGACATTAGAAATATTCTGTAGGTATCCATGGATGGCCCCAATGTAAACTTGGCATTTTTGTCAGCTTTGAAAAGACATGGCATTTTTGTCAGCTTTGAAAAGACATATCGCAAACACTTTTGGTGAAGACTCACCGTCATTAACATTAGGATTACTGGATCAGAACTTTTTCCCAAGAAATTTTGTGCACTCAGATGGTTGGGAAACACTGCAGTTGCTGAGCATGCCATGAATATGTTACCCCACCTAAAGAAATTTGTTAGTGGAGTTTCTATTTCATCTGTCTCTTTCAGTGCATTGAAAAATCCACTTAAGATAATCTTCTAGAAGTAAAATTGACAGTCTTCCACTCTTTGGCATCAGAACTGGAATTGTTTCTTACAATGTTCCAAAGTGAAGCACCCATGGCACCTTTTCTCTATGATTCACTGGTAGACCTTTTATTAGCGTTGGCGGAAAAGTTTGTGAATCCAGAGTTACTGAAGATTTTTAGGTAGAATCCCAATGTGTCTCGATTGGATGTCAATAACCAGGAAAATCTATTGAATGCTAACAATATCAAGTTAGGTTATGCAGTATGCCATGCCATCAAGAAGGAGAAAGTACCAGAAAAGTCAGTCTTGTTATTGAAAAATGATGTTACGACTTGTCTAAAGGTTATGGTAAAAATACTTCACGACAAAAGTCCACTGAAGTACAAACTTACCAAGGGAATTTCCTGCTTATGTCTGTCTGTATCTTTAAATCAGTGTTTGAGGAAACAGCGCGTGAAGTACTGGTTAGAATGTTGTCTTCAAAACAGGTGGCTGTCAGGACAAGACGCTGATAACATTAAGCGATCATTGAGTTGGTATGTTCCTCGCAAGATTCTGAAGCACTGCTATCATCTTTTTCTCTGGAAGACGGACACCGTGATCACTTGTGGATACTCATTCTTAAGGCACATTCAGGAGCTGCCAAAACAGGCCTTATAAAATTTGGTAGGATGATGTTGGTACTTTCCCATGGAAATACATCATTGGAAAGAGGATTTTCAGTGAATTCTAATCTGCTGACTGAAAACTTGCAGGAAGAATCACTAATTGCACAAAGACAAGTGTACAACTTTGTTCAACGTTCTGAAGGTGTAGAGCATGTTGATATCACCAAGTCCATATTACTGTATGTAAGAAATGCCAGTTTTAGGCGTAAGGATGCCTGGCAAACCAAACAAAGAGAAAAGGAAGAGAGAGACAAGAGGAAGGCAGAAAAAAGAAGAATTGAAGAGGAAATCAAGACACTGTAGTTGAAGAAGGCTCGAGTGTTGGATTTGGTTCGTTCTGAAGTAAGTGCAATAGACACAAAAGTTGAGTCACTGTGAATTTGATGGGTCCTTTTACTTTTACTATGTTTTTTGCAAAAGTATGTGTGACATTTTTGTAACAACATGTTTTATTTGCCATCAATTGAGACACTTTAGTCACTTCTGAAAGAAAGTAACTTTTTTTACTATTTTCAGTCGAAATACTTTGAAACCAGTCATGCATGCATATTATGCATGTTTTTTTCAGTTTCGTGGGATGTCGCGATTGTGTTAAAGAAAACCTGGAAAAATTAAGTTTTAGACCTGGAAAACCTGAAAAAGTCAAGGAATTTCATTTACCAGACCTGGTAGACACCCTGAGGGTCATACTAGTAGCAGAGTACACAAGCGGCCCAGTAACCATCTTGCTAATGGTACTTCTGTACTTCTGACAGGTATAGAAGATGGGTGTTTCACCCTAGCCATGTAGTCACCAACGGCTTGGCCCTCGAGGCGGGTAGACCTGATACTTCTTCCCCTTTCCTTTCTTAGGGTCGTGTGCAGCGAGGCACACCTAAACCTACCTGCTTCTGGAATTGTGAACCGCAAGGCACACCTAAGCCTATCCACCTCAGGATTGTGGGCCTTGAGGAACAATTATGCCTATTCACCTCTGGGCGTGCCGCCTGCAAGGCACATCTAAATTTATCCACCTCTAGGGTTGTCGGCCACAAACACACCTAAGTCTATCCACCTCTGGGATTGTGGGCCGCGAGGGACACCTAAGCCTATTCACCTCTGGGGTTGTGGGCCGTCAGGCACTAGTGATGGGCAAAATCGATTTTAAGTATTTGTTTATTCAAATTGTTGTGACAAAACCGACTAATGGAGTTTGGACTGATCATTCGAATTATTAATTCGCTTAGTTTGGTTTACAACTAATGTTAATTTTATAGAGAAGTATAACGAACGTTCACTTAGAAGTGAATGTTTCATTCAGTTATGGCGTGGGAATAAGAATGATATGGAACTCGCCTTTGTATGTAGTGTAACTTTATACTTTTTATCTGAGGAACGCAAGGGAGAAACGAGTGTAACTAGATACTGGCTTGCAGATAACAGTAATAGGAGCGAGTCGAGAACATAATACTCATTACCTACCTGTAGGCAGTTCTTGTTGGCATGTTATTTATATTAATTTCTTTGTCAAACAAGACTCTGAAACGAGATAATTGTTTGCAGCGGTAGCGAAGATTTTGGTTAATTCCTATGTTTTGTGAGTGTAAAAAGGTAAACTGTTTTCTCATTCACGTGGCCACCAGGTGACAGTTCTTAGATTTCTTCGTAAAATATGCAAAACAAAAATAAACTATTGCCGCTGACCGACGTATGTAATGCATTATTTACTCTCTGCACAAGTCACTCAGCTGGCGTGCAGTGCTTTACTATTAACCTTTTTTTCTATGGGAATTTAAGCTATGACATTATTTTATTTGTGGCTAGCACAGTTCAAAGTCCAACTATTATTTCTATAGTTGCGTTTACCGAATACGGTTGTTATTTTTCCAGATACGGTAGTCTCTAAAAGCCATTTCTGGCCATTTTGAGGGGTTCGAAAATGATGTTTTTAATAAACGTGCTGAATTTTTGAAACTATAGCGACATAGTTTGAAGTGTGTGTTCTTTTTGTAGACAGGCTATACAAATATAATGCGCGTTAAATAGTTTCATCATAAAAAGAACAGTCGTAACTCGCTGCAAGGCATTTGAAGCGCAGGTAGGGAAGCCCATTAACTGCAGAAAAGTCTATGGTTTTTACTATAGTTAATTTATGTACACTCTCAGCACAGTCACGGTTACAGACATGGGAAACTACGCTTCAATTTTAAAAAGCTAAGGAAAAACAGTATTGTTTCAGTTTCATAAATTTGCATAAATGTTTACAAATCACTGATTAACAAGAACATTCAAAAAATATTTTTTACTATATTAATAGATCCAAAATATTAGGTCAATAAAACCAGTCATAAAAACTCAATTTATGAATTGGTATTTGAAAAATCAATTTGTCCACCTGTATATATGTAGTTCTAATCTGTTTCTTCTAGCATTGAGTATTTGCCCTGCTTTTGATAACATTCTTTCAGACGGTACAGATGTTGCAGGTCACAGATGAGTTATTATGTGCAAAATAAAAATTAGTACCATTACTCTTCCTGTCAAGGTTCGGTAGTTTCAGGTATCGTTGCAGGAGTGCCCATACCCCGCAAGACCCAATACGCAAATTCCCCTCCCCCCGCCCCCCCCCAAAAAAAACTGAAAAACAAATTTATTACAGTTACACTTCAGTACTGGAGAGATATTTAGGCTACCATTTCGTAAATACAATTGTAAACAAATACAGCTGCTCTGGTTTTTACTAGCCTACTTGTCTGTAATACCATGATAGTACTTGTACAATCACTGAAATATTTTTTGTGTATGATTAAACATTTTATTCTTGGGAAAAAAAATTCCCCCCACCCCCACCCCGAAAATTCTAAATGTGCAACTTGCGCAATGAATTCTCCTTGTGGGCACCCCAGTATCGTTGCATTATCTGTGTTCAGTTACTGGCTCCAGTGGTAAAAGATTTAAATCCAGCATCTTTGTTATCAAGGCAGCTCCAAAATGAAATTGATTTCCCTTGCATTGTTTTCTGCTCCCCACAGTATAAAAATTATGTGAGTTCTTCTAACTGTTTTGGCTACCTACTAAAAAATACAATAGGTAATATAAACGCAGGTGCACGTAAAAGCTTGCACTTTTTCGTGGTTACACGGATAAACCCGAGCAGTGAACTATACAAAAAACTTATTTTTCACAAACCGAATCAATGAAATGATCGTAAAAGTGAACCGAAATGCAAAACGAATGAAAATCCAAATTGTGAAATGAATGAACATTCGAACTTCAAAATTAATAAACTTCCTCTCTTTCTCCTTGCCTCCCTCACTTGCAATGCGTTTGGAGAGGTATATAACTGGCCGTACGCGCTCTTGTCCTTTAGTCGGGCAGAGCTTTTACTGTCAATGTGAGGGATTCTTGACGTACGTTTGAGTCAGAGTAGTTACTCAAATTATTATGCTCACTGCTTCAGTCTATTACTGCATCGTAGGCTGTGTTTCAAGTGATTTGCTGCTGGAAACTCGATTTTACAATTTAGTTGTCTAGTCAAGATACTACAGTATATCAACAGTTACTGAAACCACTATCAAGTGAGGAATAATCACTATAAAAACTCGTATTAAAGAAATGTGGTTGAGATGTGACTTGATGTAATAATTTTTGTTTTTGTTTATCCAATTGACAGTTGTTTCTGCTATAGTAATTATTAGAGCTAAAATTTTTTCGCATAAATATTTTTACACCTCTTTGTTTCAGTGTGTTACGTGCACATCTGCAGTACTGCTACTTGGTTATTGTTCAGACGCATGTCTCATTTGACTGCACCAATCAGAATAAAATTATTATATATTGTTGTAATGAGAATATGTGTTATACAATATGTTTGTGGAAAATGGAGCAAATCACGCCCCAACAGAACTCGAGCCAGACTATACTTGGTGGCGCCGTGGACGGCGGAATTAAACCCAATGGAGACCAAATCAAAGTCTTCATCCCAAAGGTTTTGCTGAGAGTGATACAATGCTGACAATGTCACCTTTATGTTTCAGTTGAAACGCTCAACCCTATTCCCATATGGGAAATATGGGCTGGTTGTGTAGTGTGTAACCACCAAGCGAAAACACGTATCATATCCTTGAAACTCACAGACGTAAAGTAGGTTGCATTGTCCGTGAGCAAACTCACAGACGGACCAAGTACAGACCAGACCCGATCGACCAGGTGCCGTTGGGTCTCCTAACTTCTGATGCTGCGCATGACAATCAAAAATACGGAGTTCGAAAAAACATCCAAAACGATCAAAATATATTTATTGCCCTTGGTAGACCGAACAAGGGGCCCGAACACATCACAGTGTAAGACCTCCCAAGAATACGTTATATGATCCATACTGTATAGCCCCACGCACGAGTTCTGAGATGGTTTGTCATGCTGACACACACCACAACGCCGAACGTATGCCCGTGCACCAATCTTATCCATGGTACCCTGACGTCCCAAATGGCCCCCATAAGGGGAATCATGGAAGTACGCAAGAAGTTCCAACCTACATCGCTTCGGAGCGACAAGATGTCTGGCCCGTTTCCGAGGCCCCGTATAATACAGTAAACCATCAATCACTGCATATGGCACGTCATCCCCTCGTAACACACCATCACTCCGCTCTGTACGAAACACATCCTCAGCCTGAGTCAGGCGACGATAGAAAGAGTTACCGGTAGTGAAAGCGACACACGTGCTACTTACACCGTCGGGGGCGGAAACACATTCTTCAAAACCCTCGGGACTGAACATCCGCGACAAAGCGTCAGCAGCCACATTACACGTTCCAGGAACATGTTTAACTACAAATTGGAAACGCGACAACCGGAAAGCCCAACGCCCCAGTTTCCCAAAATCACTTGAGTGGGACAGCAGCCACGACACGGCTTGGTTGTCTGTACGTAAGTCAAATTCGGCACCGCCAACAAACGATTCAAATTTGGCGGTACCCCAAACACAGGCAAGGGCATCCTTCTCAAATGCACTAATCGCTCAGAATCTGACAACGTGCGGCTGGGGAAAGCCACAGGACAGACGGCACAGTCTCTCCACTAACCCAAGGTCGCGCCCAGGACGACACTCGAAGCGTCAACGTGAATGACGAAACTCAAATCAAAGTCAACCAAATACAAAGAAGGAGCGGCAGCGAGGGCAGACTTAAGGCCTTTAAAGCTACCTCCTGCTCTGAACCCCACTCAAAAATAACTCCCTTCCGCTTAAGGCGGTAAAGGGGGGCGGCTAGTTCCTAAAAAACGCAGAATGAATCGGGCATAATATCTCAGTAAACCGATGAATTTGGAAATTCCCTTCACAGTCTTAGGGCATGGAAAATACACTACAGGGACCACCCGGTCAGGATCCATGTCCAGACGACCTCTGAATACAACATATCCCAAGAACTTAACTGACGGATAAGCCCATATGACCTTGGCCGGATTGACGATCAACCCCGCATCCCGCAGGCGTGACAAAACTTTCCTTAGGTTGACATGGTGTTGTTCCAACGACTAATTGTAGACGATGATGTCATCGATATAATTAATCACACATTTGAATTTAAAATCCGACAACACATGGTCCAAAACCCGCGACAATGCCTGGGTCCCGAACTTGGCGCCCATGGGGATATTATTGAACTCGTATTACGCCCATTGCGTGCGAAAGGCGGTGTGCTTCCTACAGCTAGGGTGCAACAAACACTAGAGAAAACTTGTGTTAAGTTCAATCACTGAGTACATCGATGCTTTCTCAAGGTGTTGTAAAACGGCGTCGACGGTTGGAGGCGGAAAAGTGTCTAGATGTATTTTAAGGTTAATGGCAGACATATCCGTAACCAGCCTGGACGCACCATATGCCTTTTTTACAATAAAGGCGGGGATAGCATAATCAGAGGTGGATAGAGAAATGACCCCTGCATCCAGGAGTTTGTTCACCAGATCTCGCATAACCTCCAACTTAGGTGCATAGGTGTAGAAAGGAACCCTGACCGGAACATCATTGATGACCGAAAAACGGTACGGGAGAACATTACACTGCCCTATGCTGGGAGTAATCACGTTGTCGAACTCACGTAACAACGCATCCACTCCACTCATACCCTGATGAACACGGCCACAATCTCCCCCATAGAGCGCTGACCCACGGCGAACAGACAACAATGGACATTTAACCTCAGGAGCGAACTTGAAAACAAGAATGTGAGAACCAATGTCGACCACCACCGCGACCTATACAGAAAATCAAGGCCCAGAACTAGAACTAAATCAGCCACTAGCTCTTCAATCACCCAAATGGTGTGCGACCACGAAAATTGATCGATTTTAAAATGTAGGGTCACAGACCGGGTACATTTTACCATGTGTCCATTTTCTACGCACACAGTCAAGGCATTGTTAGTCCTTAATTTGCGCAACAAATGGGGTTTCTGCTCAACAAGGAAACTCCACAGAGTTTCACGCACAAAGAAATGTGATGCCTCTGTATCCAACAGAGCAGCTCTTTCAAGTCCGTAACATAGCACGGGAACAAAACAATCGGTACGTGCCACCTTATATAACAACCCCGCCGTAAAACCCTGGCACCTGTGTTTGTGGCGGCTGTTAGTTTCCCGGACAATTTGCCGTGACATGCCCCGCCCTGCGACAACGAAAACACAAAACGTACCTCGTGACTAACCACTGTGCTATTACAGTCACTGCCTATGTGGCCGAACCCAACTCAGTTACTGCATCTAACATTTGCAAAGTTACTAACCAACCTACGGCGTACCTTGTGCCCACTGGGAAGTTATTTGTCCTCGCCTGCCCGCGCCCCATCAGACCACCACTGATCCGCGGATGACTCAGCTCAATCCTACCCACGTGCCCCCGCACTCGTTCTTCTTGCCCAACTGCCGAAACAGCGACCTCGGGCAGTACCGGCCGCGAACCAAGCCCTCTGGGTTTCCCAAGCCCGTTCCCAGGGCATGACGTGCAACTGCATCTAACTCCAACTGACGCTCAATTTCTAGGGCCAAAACCCTCAACTGCTCCCTAGTAACAGGAGGAGCCATCGCGAATCGATGGGCCCTAGCTGCCAGCGTCATGCGGTCAATGGTGCCTTGCACCATTTTCGCCTCCGAACGCTTCAAATGCAAATTCATGGCCCGGGCATAAGTTAGGACCTCACTGGCGTATGCAGAAACATTTTCACCCGGTCGTTGATACCTATCCATGTACTGTTTCTTAACTACAGACTACGCCAGGGGGGAACCTGCACCTGAAATCAACCGGGGCCTAAAACACTCATAAGTCACGTCCTGTTGACCTATCTGCGCGAAAACATTATCAGTCTGACCTTCAAGCCTTGCTGACAGACATGTCATGAATAACTCATTGCGTTCACCATCACGCATTCTGAAGAATACGTTATCGGTCGCAAAGAGAAAGCGCACAACATTGTCTGGCTGCACCACACCAAGAGCAGGCACCGCATTCATCCGTCCTATTAGGACAGTATGGGCTGCGGTAATCGGGCGATTAGCTGTCAATCATGCACCTCCCAAATGAGTATAACTAGAGACACCTGTTTTTTGCAATGCGCGAAATTCTTGCGAAATTTGCCACTTCTGTTTGAAATCGCGAAATTGATCAATTATGTGCGAAATTACGAAATTTATGACGTATTCTGTAGTAAATTATGTCCGATTCGAGATATTGTTTATACAAATCGAGAAAATAGATTTTCGGCCACGAGTCTAGAGTATCGAAAGAGACATGAAAATGGCGGCTGTTTGGATTAAGTACCGCAAAGTGTTCGTTTATCCTGGTTTTACGTGGTTCCCGTTTATTTTTGTTTGAAATTTTAATAATAAACTATATATTTATCCTTTAATACAGCAGTATTAATTACGACTAAAGAAATTTACATCTGTAATGATGTGACGTACATTTTGTCAGAATGAGAGTCTCGGAAAATAACGCAAGTAACCTTGATTCACACGCACAGCGTAAAGTACATGGCGCAAATAACATAATCCAGCATAATTTTTCCCGCAAAATAACAGTGAAAATAGTGGGGGTAAAATTGTTGCATCTTAATTAGTACATTTAGAGGCGAAACACGAATGAACAAATTTGAGCCTGCATCTAGCAGACACAGTAGAAACAGGCTGCTAATCTTGGCGTTGCTAGGCATCGACCAAGGCCCAGTGCCACTCACCAGTACCCTTCCCATTGGAACACACATGTAATGCACGACATTGACACAGGGTTATCAAAGCTACCAATGATGTAAGACAGAATTTGGCAAAACAATTTTATATAACGGACATTATCATACAAACCGTGACAAATTGTATACAGGATATTTTCTCCACCGAGATATTTACACAGATGTACGACGTAAAATTAAGATGAAAAATATAATACTGCTGTGGCAGACACAAGCACGCCACTTTATTCCAAAAAAAGGCAGGGACCAATCCCAAGTCGTACTGGGCTCGTGGCCGCGACAGCACACCCTCGACGTATCAACAACGAAAACAATTACTAAACCAAACCTAACTGAAAATACGCGGAAAACATAAACACCAAACTCAATTAAACGAAAGAAGAACTTACAGATGACACGGCTCAGGTGTGGCACCGCGGTCGCAAGCTAAACACAACCGCCCACGATTTAGCCCAGGAGAAGACTCCCCGTCTCGTCGACTTGAGCATCTGAGCTAGGCATGGGAGGGGGAAGTGGGCGAAGGAGGGGAGAGCGAACACGAGCGCATCCAACGGCGGCCGAGCACGGCCGAAGTCCGGGTGGGGTATTCAAACCACTAGTCGCACAGGGCACACGCACCAACTTCCTCCATAGCAACCTCACTGCCAGTCCAAGATATTGTATATCCAACAGATCTTCAGGTGTAGTGAACCGGAGTCGCCGACTCCCGGTACAAATTCAAGGTATGTAGGTTATGCTGTTCAAAATTTTTTATTCTTTATGGCGTTGTTCGTAACTTCGAGTAATTAATACAGATGCAATGCCATATAATATGACGTAAAAATAATTATCTCGCTGTTTAATTGTATAGTTGTGTGGTTATATTTGTAAGGTGGTCCAACATAACCTAAAATTAAGTTCTGAATTTTCTAAATTTTTTGTAGAAAGTCTCCTATTTTACTTGAGAAAAATAATACCGATAACAGCTTATTCTTGCAACTACAGTGGATTCTCTATCCACCGTTTTTCATGGGACTGACAAAAAATTTTAATACATGAGGGATTTCAATGGATGTGGTCTTAAAATGCTGTAAAATAAATTAATTGGCCCCACAATGTGTTCCATGGATGCAGGTATTTCAGTCCATTAGGTTTCAATACATAGAGCATCCACTGTAATGTTAGTTTATAAAATTTTATCCCTCATTCCAATCATATGTATTGGTGTGTTTTGTTCTACTAGTATGTAGGAGACTATGAATATTCTACATTAATAACAAACACCCGTTGTTCTTTACTTTATTAGCATTTCCATACTCAACTACAAGCTATCTTTCATCTGACCTTGTCCATACTTCTACACTGTTGCCAACCCTCACTCTCGCAAGTTCCCAAGTCTTTATCATACATCTCCCCCTTCCTCTCTCTTATAGGGAAGTAACTTCTCACTCATCCTTGGGAGACACTTCTACTGCTACTACCATCGCACATAGCATCACTATCAAACCTTTTTACAACTTACTTAGTGTACTTTCAGCATTCACAATAATTTCTCAGCTTAATAACACCTATTCATTATATACATACATTCACAACATACATAGTTCTTAACTTACAAACTTAGACCTACATATTGAACTTTTGTGGAGGCACCATTTGCCTACCTGTTCTCGTCCTATAACCTTCAGAGGGATGTTGTACTTTTTTACTTAACCCCTCTCCTTGAGCCCTCTCTGCCTCAGAATTGTCTTTGCTTAAGGAGATGGCTAAAGGCCTTGTATCCTGCCCCACATTGTCCTGCAGTTTATGTAGATAACCTTCACACTTACTGGCTTCCTTACCAGCTGTCTCCGTCTCTGTTTTTGTAAAACCCTTAAAATTCTTTAAAAAGGTTTCATTCCTTCTATACTCCCTGTGTGTCGCCTCGTCCTTCACCAGATAGGATCTGGGAGTTGTGTGTTTCCCTACTACATCTGCCTTATTCCAATACTTAGTTTTCAAATCCCTTAACAAGACAGAGTCACCTGTATGAAACTCCTTTTCTTTTCCTGCTGTTTGATCATACCTATGTTTGGTTTTCTTTTTGACCTGTTGCAACTTGGACCTCACATTCTGTACCTTCGGCAACAAGAGCTCTTGCTTGATAGGAAGCTTTGTTCTCAGTTGACGACTCATTAACACCTGTGCTGGAGACACACCTACATCAGCTAAGGGAGTCGCTCGGTAATTAAGCAAGAACAGTGTCAGAGGCTGTTTGGTGAACTCTGACTTTTTCAGCATTTTTTTGACTATATCTACTGCCTTTTCATCCAGACCATGCCCCTTGGGATAGTGAGGACTAGACGTTACTAGTTTGAACCCCCAGCGTTTTGAAAAAAACTTTCATCTCATAGCTGTCAAATGGCATGTTGTCAGTTATTACCTTCTCTGGGATTCCTACCTAGCCTGCTAAATATGATTGAAAGTGTTTCTGTGACTGATTGACTGGTCTTGTACTGCAACTTTTCTACCTCTATCCATCGAGACAAGTAATCAACCACTACCAAGTATGCCTTTCCTGCATGTTCAGCTATGTCTGCTGGGACTACTTGAAAGGGGTAATCAGGTAGTGGTTGTACAAATATTGGTGACTTAATACCTTTGTTACTAAACCGCTGACAGACGTAGCAGTACAACACTAGATCCACAATCTGGGATGTAATACCTGGCCAATAAAAATGTGAGCGAACTTTCTTGAGAGCCTTTTTACAGCCCTCATGTGTTACATGTCGTGACTGTAATGCCTGTCTTCTAAGACTGCATGGAACAATTAACCTCTCATTAAAATACAACAGCCCCTTTTCAACCGTAATATCAGCTCTCATATTATAGTAATGACCAAGCTCACCCCCTACCGTCTTGATATTAGGCCACCCATTTTGAATGTAAGACAAAACTTTGTTTAGCTGTGTGTCCTTTCTTGTTTGATCAACATACTGCTGATACCTATCCTCAGAGAAAACAATTTCTGACATCCCTACCACATGAACAACATCTTTCATTGTCACGTCATCTTTTTCACAAGTCAGTGGAAAATTTCTGGACAACAGATCAGCAACATGCATTTTTGCTCCTTGTAAATAACGAACATCCAAATTATACATTAGCAACTTTAACCGCAACCTTTTAAGCCTAGTATTCTTGATTTACACCATGGGCTTCCTCATAAGTGCTACTAAAGGTTGATGATCTGTGTAAACAACTACCTTATTACCATATATGTAGTAGTGAAATTTTTCACAAGCATAGCATATGGCCAACAGCTCTTTATCCACCTGAGCATAACCTTGCTCTGTTTCGGTCATCGATCTAGACGCAAAATATACTGGCCTATTGTCCTGCATTAGGCAGCTGCCCAGACCGCTTTGACTAGCATCGCACTGTATAACAATCTCTTTACTAGAGTCGAAACTAGCCAAAGTGGGAGCTGAACTGACCATCTGTTTAATGTTTTCAAATGCAGCTTGCTGTCTCCTTGTCCATGTCCACAACACATCTTTTTTCAGCAACTCTCTCAGTGGTGCCGCTACCTCAGAAAACATTGGCACAAAGTCCCTAAGATAATTCGTGAAACCTAGCAGCTGCTGCAGCTCCTTATTATTACCTGGTTCCTTTAAGGACTATATTGCAACAACTTTGTCGGGGTCTGGGTGCACCCCCTCTTTGCTAACATCCTAACAACAAACCCCAAATACTTAACCTGATTTACACAATATTGGAACTTATCTGAATTAAACTTAATGTTATACTTAACAGCTCTCTCCATCACTTTCTCTAGAACTTGATCATGTTCATCTTTAGTTTCTCCACTAACCAAAATGTCATCAAAATATACAAACACTCCCGGTTTGTCACCAAAGTACTTAGTATTTAATTTTTGACATACTTCTGGCGAACTGGCTAACCCAAAGGGAAGTCTCAAGAATCTGTAACACCCAAATGGTGTGTTAAAGGTACACAGTTTGCTGGTCTCCTCATCTAATGAAACCTGATAAAATCCATCCTTTAAGTCTAGCACTGAGAACCACTTTTTTCCTGTCAAACTGGGCTTTACTTCTTCAATTGTGGGAATAGAGCAGTATTCTCTCAACACATACTTATTTAGCTCTTGGGGGTCCAAGCACAATCTCAACAAGCCATTTGGTTTTTCCACTATCACTAAAGTGTGCACCCAATCCATTGCTTCAGTGCAAGGCTGAATAATGTTTTTACTCACCAAATTATCTAAGGTCTCCTTTAACTTATCCTTAATGGAGAGTGGAACCCTTCTGCTCGCATTTGCTACAGGCACTGCATCATCCTTCAGCTTCAACTTGTATACATCTGGGAAGCAACCAACACCTTTAAAAGCCTGTTTATACTTCTGAACATTATTTTTTCCACTTCTTTCACTTGTCACTTGGAGAGACCCGACTCTGAATAAGGTCCAACTCCACACACGTATTTATGCCTAATATTGGACATGCTCCATCATCTTGAACTACCATAAATTCAGCCACTGTCATTTTTTTATCGGTTTCACAGTCCACAACAATATTGCCCAATGGCTTTACCTGAAACCCCCCAAAAGCTTGTAACCTTACTTTTGTTTTGACTAGCTGAACCTCCCTACCCAGTTCTCTATACACCTTGCAAGGCAGTATATTAGTGACTGCTCCTGAATCCAGTTTAAACTTGATACTAACATTCCTCACTGTCACTTCTTTAAACCATCCCTTATCATTTTGACTGTGTATCTGTTGAACTGACAGTATCTCCAATGAGTCCGACTCACTGCTACTGCTCTCTTCATCATAGCCCACTGCAAACATTTTACTGTTCCTTTGAGATCCTCCTTGCTTGTAACTTCTACTCGAGACCCTTGCTTGACTCTTGCAAGCAGCTGCAAAGTGATTAAAACCCATACACTTGTTAAATTTTTTTTCCGAAAGTGGGACAGTTCCTCAACTCGTGTTTTTTTAGACATCTTGTGCAATCTACTTCTTGTCTATCCGGCCTATCCCTCGACTGTTTTCGAGTCCCACTGCGACACTGATTTGTTCTTCCCGACCTAACCTCAAAAACATCTTGTGCTGCTTGGCCTTCAGTTAGAGCCTTGGCACTAATCTCCGCAATTTCTACTGACTTACAATAATTTACCAACTTCTCCAAGGGCATATCACCACGTAGTAATTTTTCTTGTGTCACTGACGACGCTATTCCTAACACAACTTGCGCTTTCAGTAACTTCTGCTCTTGATCCCAGAACTCACAAGGCTCGCTTAAAAGTTTCAAATCCGTGTAGAACTTGTCAAAAGACTCACCACTTGCTTGTTTACGACTAAAGAACTGGTAAATGTTCATTATTTCATTCTTATGTGGCGCACAGTGACTGTCCATTAGCGTTAAAATTCCTTCAACTGTTTCTTCTTCACCTTCCTGTTCATGACGCAACGCATTGTATACCTTCAACGCTTCCGAACCCATAAGATTCTTGAGCCTGGCGACCTGAACTTTCACTGGCTTAGTGTCAGTTTCAGTCGCTAGGAAGTGTACTTCTACCTCTTGCTGAAACGACTTGTAACTGCGCCCCACATCACCGCTCAGACTCAGTGGGCTTGGCTTATTAAACTTCATGTTTTTGTCGCTCACTTCAGTTATCCTATGTATCCTACAGACTGCACCGTGTTCTACTAGTACGTAGGAACTATGAATATTCTACATTAATAACAAACACTCGTTCTTTACATTATTAGCATTTCCATACTCAACTACAAGCCATCTTTCATCTGACCTTGTCCATACTTATACACTGTTGCCAACCGTCACTCTCGCAAGTTCCCAAGTCTTTATCATACACATGTATGTAAATAAAGTAATTTTATTTAAATATTCAACTAAAAATACAATACTTTGCACACATTTGTTACCTCCAAAATTTTTCTTTGAAGTTTACAAATTTAGCGAAATTTATGATGAAATGACTTGAAAATTGACAAAAAAAGTCAGCGAATTCGCCTTGTCAAAATGGACGAAATCATGACAATATTTTCACCGAAAACAGGTCTCTCCAAGTATAACTAATACTACGAATGTAATTGATGTAGGCCAAAGCCCGTATTCGCAGTCCCATGACATCCTTGCTAGGTTGAAACTCAACCCCTGCCTCGGTAAGGTACTGATGTAGTTCCAAATACCTAAACCGCAACACAAACTCCGTAACATCTGTGATGATGTCACAAAGAGCCCGACACTGAGAAACCTGCTCTGGCATATCCTGCATATTGTACAAACACCTGCGTCATTGTGTCAAAATGCTGCTCGTTCCCTCACCTCAATAAAGTCTATAAACAACTCGCCAAGCATGAAAGCCTAGCAGAGTGGCACAGAATTTGTACCCACTTGTCACGCAGGCACTGTGAAACAGGCTGCTGTTCGGGTTTGATTCCCAGCGGGGTCGGTCCCCGGATGTTCGCATGTGGGAATCGTGCAAGACGATGCCACTGGTCGGCGGGTTTTCTCGGGGATCTCCCGTTTTCCCCGCTAATTCATTCTGGTGCTGCTACATACTCATGTCATGTTACCCCTCACAAGCGCTAAAAACTTTGATTGTTAAGCGCTGACCAAAATATATCTATCATATCTAAATGCCCGGCTACAACTGAGGTCGCATTAAAAGCTGAACGCAATGTGTTACAGTAACGACACCGGCACATCTACAACTGACGTCAATAGTTGAAAATGTGGCGTTAGAAAAACCAAAGAAATGCCAGCACGAGAAACTGGATATTTTCTTCTTTGGTACATAATCCAATAAGTGTGAAACACCATTAAAAGATTATCCCGTTAAGTTTTTTTTTTTTTTTTTTTTTTCATCACATTTAATTAGCCGACGTTTCAGTTACTAAATGGTTACGATTCACAGATTTCTCCAGCTGACCAAGAAGTATGCGAGTTACTGATCGATCCATTCCAGCCTCGTGACAAATGAAACTGATTGTTCTGACGTGACAGTTTACATAGTGTAAATATTCAATTTTTCTTTGAGAAATTGAAAACAATCTCTAATTATGGACCATTTGGATGTACAGTAGAGAATTTAGACATTATAAGAGAACAGCGAAAAGTTCCCATGTCCATATTGTCAGTGACATGCAACATGTACAACAGCGGCATCATTTGGGGGGGGGGGAGGAGATGGGCAAATGCCCACCCCTGGATTTAGAATCTTAAGTGTATAAAATATATTTTTTGTCTTTTGTTAATTAAATAATGCTAACTTAAACACATAACTCTGAATTTTTATTATTTAAGTTTCTAATTCATACATACTTAATTAATAAAAAAGATGCCACGAGGTCACTGTCGCCGAAAAAAAAAGCTTGCAACCTCTCCCCCCCCCTCCTTCGCCAAGAGAAACCTGAAATGACGCCCCTGATATGCAATGCAAAATTTAGTTTACTGACAGACACTGATAGCAAGCAAATAATGGATGTAAACACTGCAGCTGTTTCTGGAGCTATGTGTTCTGGAATAGGATTTAGGCAACTTGAACTTACATCCAGCCTCAAAATCCCATCAATATCTCAAAATACATATGCAAACTTTCAAAGTACCGCGACAAGTGTATGTGAAAGTTGGGAAGAAACAGCATTGACAGAGATGGCTGCAAAGGAAGAGGCGGAAATTGCTATTGCCAGAGGCGACGTCGGAGAGGATGGTATACCTGGAATTCCTGTTGTTGCAAATGGACAGTGGGCGAAAAGAATTTACCGAACTGGAAACTATAGCTCTTTGTCAGGCGTGGTTGCAATTGTTGGGTTTTATACAAGGAAAGTTCTCTTCATAGGTGAGAGAAATAGGTACTGTATAATGTGCAACTGAGCGAAAGTAAATAACACAGAATCAAAACCACATGCATGTTACAAGAATTGGGATGGCAGTGCTAGTAGCATGGAAGCTGATATTATGACTGAAGTATTTAAAAATAGCATACAGAGGTATAGCCTCAAATATAGCACACTAATCGCTGATGATGATAGCAGCGTGTACAGCAGAATTCTTTCTACACGACCTTATGATGACATCACAGTTGAAAAAGTTGAAAGTTGCAATCACATATTAAGGAATTATAGTAATAAACTGAAAGATATTGCATCGAACAGTAAGTTAAAACACATTAAACTGAGACAAGCTGTTGGAAACAGCATAGTAATAACGAGAACTGCTGTTGTCAGTGCTTCTAGTCATTGGAGAGAAATGGAAAAAATCACTGAAAATGAGAATATTTTGAGCTTGCATAAGGATGCAGCTAATGCAGTAAAGCACATTTTTGGTGATAGTTCCAATTGTTCATACTTTTGTGAAGGTGAATAACCTGATGAAAAGAACTGGCTGCCACAAATGATCAAGAGTGGTTAGTATGCAGTACTAGAAGACATTCAGAATCACTGTATTCTTCGTAATGCTAGGAGTCTCTTGAAAGATATCGACAGATATAGTGTACAATTTAACTCTGGTGTGGTTAAGTTCATGGGAGCAAAACGAGTGAATTATTGCTTGGAAGAGGTCATATTCAGCACGAACTCATGCTGCAGTAGTGTCTCTGAACTCTATATAACTCCACTATCTAAACTTTTCTCAACTCTTGGCCAGCGAGACAGACACAAATTCATTCTCACATCTATCACAGGATTCGAACCCGGAACATTTCGTGTCACAAGCCGACTCTCAACCAACTATGTTCTGTGCTACAGAGTGCTGTGGTGCACGTAGTTTGCTGTAGAATAGTTTGTACTCTGCCTCAGAGTCCCAATTTTATATCACAAGAAATTAAATTGTGTACGCAGATTCCATATCACAGTGATGTCTCTCTTTGTCGGTGTTCCCTCTAATTTTTCATTTACAAGTTGTCGGAAGAGAGACAATATCCCTAGTGGTGGCTCAGCGCCAGCGCGCGGGCCTGTCACCTAGTGGACTGAGGTTTGGTCACCGTCTGGGTCACCCGGATTTTACAATGTGGCTTTTGTTCCGGATGAAGTAGCTGCCCGGTGGATTTTCTCGGGGTTCTCCCGTTTCCCTCACCCTTTCATTCCTGCACTGCTCTATCAGCATTTCATGCATCGTCACTCATTCTTCCGGCAGGCCTCTAGCGACAGGATTGTTTCTCAAGTAGATCAGCCGGCTAATACCGAGGTCTGCCTCCTCACATCACATGGCAGACCCTGCCTCAGGCGGAAACTGTAAATTAGATTATAATTTTAATTTTTCTTGTGTGCAATAGCCGCAGTTCCAGTTTAATTAATTATTCTAAAACATCAACTCGAAGTTGTATGTGTTTGATAAACATAATGTTACTTATAAAAGGAAATAATCTTAACAATTAATTTAAAATTGTTATATCATTGCTGTCCTTGCATATACACAACATAATAAACTGTTTAAATAATATTTTCTTGATTGTTACACATTGTACTGCATTGTAACAAATACTTACACACATTCATGAAGCATTACAGGTAGGCATATATACATATTACGAATGAACACTTATAAAACTGCTAGCCAAAGTTAGCAAGTATTCGGTTAGTTCTCTGGGCATTTGAGCAATCAATATTTTTCAATCTTATCGCACTCGTCTCACATTATGCAGCCTCTCCATCCTGTCGGCTGTGACATCCCTTCCCGGCAAAGATGCGTGAAGGTCACTCTCTCTCCGTTGTCTTGCCTTATACTATTATGTTTGCCTCCCTCCACAAACTACTTTACTCCACCTCTTCCTTATCTGAAGATTCGCTCATCACGCACGCACCCACCCACTGCCACGAGATTATCGGGTAGGTAACATGGCCTCTTAAACCAGAATATAAAGTTTGGCTTAAGCATAAAAATGTTCTCCGTATTTTAAGTCTGACTGAGTTGTTCACGCACAATGCTTGAACTCACATTATGAATGAATATGAATATTCTTCTTTCCGAACTTTTAAACGTTCCTGAAGTTGTGTGAGAGTGAAATTGTCTATGTTCCCTACTACTTAATAAGGAAAACTAAAATTTAATTAATAATGTTAGTTGTGTTCATATATTCTGTAACTATCAGATTAAGCATACCTAATATAGCCTCACAAATGCTACTAACTTGTGTGTATGTAGAAATACACTATAGAAGTGCATAGATCATATTAGTTTTAAATTTACACATGTCCAGTTTGTACAATATTTTAAATATTAAAAAAAAAAAAAGAAATTCATGTTCTTTGTATCTTTTTAAACAGTGGATAACTGAAAATTAATTTTTTTTTCCTAAAAGGACTTGAAAAACCTACTCAATGTTTTTATTACTTTAATTTATACGGCAAGGAGTATACCTCACAATTTTTTCAGAATTTTATCACCAGTCCTACATAAAAATATTTGACGTCAAAAATGGAAATTTTTCAATTTTTCATGCAATTTTTTTTATGATGAAGGATTGAAAAAAACAGGTTGATATATTTTGTACGATTACTACTTATATTCGGCTATTACAAAAAATTATCGACTTTGGTACTGTTCTCCTTCATAACATAAAAAAATTGAGAGTATCGGAAAAAACTAAAATTTTACTGGCCTAATTCCAGAGGTTATGCAACCCACATCAGAAAGAATTTGTGTAAACTATATATGCTTTAAAGCTTCATCTTTTTAGCTTTAATATGAGACCAAGTTCAGCTTTCTAGGTTAATTAGATAATTAATGACAGCCAATTACAAAAAGTACTAAAAAGGCAAATTTTAGCACGCAGTTGTGTCTCTATTAATGAGTGTATAAAAATTATTTGAACTAAAAATCTAAAAAAAAAAAAACACTGACGTCTCTCTTACAAAATAAACAATTGATTCATATTTGGCGCAAATTACTCTGCTCTCGATCTTACTGCTCTTCTGCTCTTCCTCGGCAGCAAGAGCAGAAAGTTTTTGCTCTCTCTGAGAAAAAGAGCAGTGCTCTCGTTGCCTGAACACCCTACCTAAAAACACTTCCGATGAATTGAACGCCTGAAATGAAAAAGAGCAAGAAAAGAGCAGGAAAATCTCAAAAGTAGTAGAAATCTCAGGGCACCTGAACAAACTTATAATCTTCAGAACAAGTCTGAAGTCTGTGGATGTACATTAAAATTTTATTTTATCTACTGTACCCCGTAATGGAGGAATACGCCGGAACTTTTTGGCTCGTGCAGTGACAAAAGTGTTTTAAAAAGTTACAGCATAACATGATGTTGTGTGTGTTTATGGAAATGATAAATGCATTAAAGATATCTGGAAATTATATTCAATGAGTGTTATTTCCACAACATAATTAATTTAGGAAAAACAGTCATGACAGGAAGAAATGGACTGTATTGGTTAAACGATCCTACTACTATTAAATTAATCGCGAAGTTCCTGGTGATAACTGCAAGGTGCAATTCGTGCCATATTAATTTTTCTTTAAGCTACATGGGCCGGCGTCCCGTTATGAGCCACATTGAAGGGATAAAACCTAAAGTAGACTATGAGTTTAAACTCTATGAAGGTAGGCCTAGATGCTTTTTTAGCCTACTTTCCTCTAGGAAAGAGGCTTATGAGATCGCGCGTCTGTCTGTCTGTCTGTATGTCTGTAAGTCTGTATGGATGTATGTATGTCTGTATGTCCCCCCCTAATAACTTTTTATACAGTTCACGGTAAATAATGAAATTATTACGGAATATTATGCCATGACTGGTGAATACGACGCAATTTTTTTTATCTGTATACTCGCTATATTAACTTGTGTATAATAATGATAACTTTTGAGTTCACCAAAGGTGAATGATGCGCAGATTTATCATGCTTTTTTTTTTTTTT
>PNEQ01036875.1:0-27388 GCA_003012365.1 Medauroidea extradentata | reverse complement strand
GGTTTCCGCCCATCCCACTCTACTTCCCATGCCATTGCCCGTGTGGAGCACCTGGTGGTGCATGGCTTCTCCCGACGGCAACACACGGGCATGGTACTCCTCGACCTTGCCCGCGCTTTCGATTCAGTCCCACATGCCCAACTCATCTCCCGCCTCTCTTCCACCCCTCTTCCCCCCCACCTCATCCGCCTCCTCTGCTCGTACCTGGACGGTCGCTCCTTCCAGGTGCGTGTGGAGGGGACCCTTTCTGCCCCGCGGCCTATTCCTACTGGCGTCCCCCAGGGCGCCATCCTCAGCCCCCTCCTCTTCGCCCTCCACATTTCTGACCTCGTTCCACCCCCTGGCACCTACCTTGTCCAATACGCCGACGACACCTGTCTCCTAGCCTCCTCTGTCCATGAACGCCTGCTTGGGGAGCGCCTCAGTCGCGGCCTCACGTCTCTCACCACCCAATTCCTACAGCACGGCATCGCCCTCAACCACTCCAAGTCATCCTCTATTCTGTTTTCACATTATCATCCTTCTCACTCTCATCCTCCTGCTATCACCTCGACCCCTGTCCCCTGGTCTCCTACAGTCCGGTACCTTGGCATCACCCTCGACTCCCGTTTCACCTTCATCCCCCATATCGCCTCTGCTGTCACCAAATCTCGTGCAGTCCTTTCCCAACTTGCCCCAATCCTTCGTCCCCGCTCTGGTACCCCGCTCGACACCCGACTCACCGTCTATCGCTCCTTGGTCCTCCCACTTCTTACCTATGCCAACCCTACTTGGTCTCACTCTTCGCTGTATAACCTCCGCCCCCTCAACCGTACTTATTTTCTTGGTATCCGCCTCCTTCTTGGCCTCCCCGTGCCACCCTCCGTATTTCACTCCTTGAACGTTCTCGCCTACCCCACTTGCACACCATCCTCTCCAAAGCCGCCACCAAATTCATCACCAACTGTTCCACCCACTCCAACCCCTACATCCGGCAATTGGGCGATCCGCCCCCGCCTACGGCACACCCCCGACGGCCACTCTTCAGCGTCGACCATCTGCACGCCGCTCCAGACCACGGACTACCGAACTTCGCCGCCGGGGATCCCGGTGGCTAACGTCGGCCCTGCCCACTCCTGACACCCGCACCCTCCCCACAGAGGACACCTGTCACTGCCAACTGAGAATCATCATCGCCATCCTTAACTGAAGACCGCCGGACGCCACAGACTCACCACCTTCTGTCACCCCCTCATCGCCTACCACCATCGCCTGGACAATAGTGCTCGCCATCTCCATCCCGGCCTGCACTGCTCTCCATCAACAATTCACTGTGCCACCCAGCAGTCCTCATTTTTCTTCCCCCTCATTATTGCCTGCCCACAAGGACACATTGTTGTCGGTATGGGTAATTGTATGTAATGATATGTCGTGCGCTTCACAATAAATTGGCTCATGTGGCCTTTCAATATTTTGGTCGGGGCTGGAAGATACTTTCGACCCCCTTAAAAAAAAAGTCTTGCGAATACATTCGGCTAAGCTTTCTAAGCGAAACTTGAGCGTACTGTCCAGACATAATAATTTTTATTTTCCAGGTATTTTTCGGCATAGATTTTATTGTTCACTAATTTTATTTTCTTCCAGCTTTTACTGTTACCTTAAAGTTTAAGTTAAGTTTTTAGTGGTAAGTGGCTACATGGCTGTAGTCTAAGGAGGTGGCGGAGGAGGTCGGTTTGGAATGGACCGCCCCTAGGAGAAACCACCCATGGACGGAGGCAGTTCGGGGTGGAGGCCTTCGGCCGAGTGCCAAAAACGCAGGTCTGAAGGTGCACCTTTGCGCACATATGGGAAGACTCCTGCCAGGAAGAACTTCCCTCGGGTGGCCTATGCGGCGCTCAGTAGTGGCAACCCATGGTTGTTGGCTGTGGTTTCAGCTGGCGACTCGCGAAGACTGCAATCTCTGCTTGGTGGTAATTATGACGACGACCTTCGCTCTGCCTCCCTGCCTTTTCCTGGCTCTCGGACTGGATCTCTGCCCTCACTGCTCGACATCCCTGTACTTTCCCCACCTGCTTCTACCGCCACTTCTGCCTCGACCATTCCGACCTCTTAATCTGTGACTGTGGTCGCACAAATTCACCATTGCCAAGATTCCCAGCCAGTACAGACTTCTTCTACTGTTGTCACTGCTATATCTACCATCGCCACTTCCACTGCCGTCTCTTCGGCCACCGCCACTTCTGCCACCGCTACCTCTACTGCCGCCTCTTCTGCCACGTTCACCTGCACCCCCACAACCGTTCATCTGGACCCGACGACTCATTACCAGCAAGACTCCGATGCTAACCCTACTTCCATGATTGTGGACCAGGATGCCGCTGCCACCGCTGTGGACGACTACGGTTCACTGTCCCGAAGACGACCTTGAAGAAGCGACGAGGCTCTTGTTCCTCCGACGGCACATTGACGACTCACAACCGGTTTGCTTCACTGTCCGACTTTGACACAATTGACTTTGACGATGCAGTATCTTCCCACCCACCCTCCCCAGTACCCTCACGTCGCTCTCAGTCTTCCTCTCACCCTCTTGGCAAGAAACCCAAAGTTCCACACCAACTGACACCCGTTCCGATGCTGCACGTCCTGACCCTGCTGCTTCGACATCTCGACCTACTGACTTCTTGTCTCACCATGCCAAGAGCTCTTCTGCTCCTGTCACCAAGGATGTTACTTCTCGCCGTCGCATGCCGCCCATCACCTGCATTGTAGAACCTGGGGAACATCCCTTCCTGTCATCTCGTGCCTTCAAACTGACTTGACTGGACCGCTGGCTGTTTCTTTGGTGAATGACCATATCCCCTTCTATACTTCCAACGCCCATGACCATCAGTTTTTGTTTGACAAACTCCACCGTCTGGGCTACAAGCCGTACACTGCTATACGTGATGACGAGAAGTGTGACACAATTGTCATCAAACGACTTCCCTTGACGACGATGCCTGACGTACCACTTGCCGAACTGGAATAACTCCACCTTCCTGTCTACTCTGTCACCCGGATGCGCATCGCTCCTGATGCAACTACACAGCCTTTCCTCATCTGCACTCTCAAACTTTGTGACTACACTCCCTATTTTCGCCTTCATTCCATTGGCGGCTGGGCTGTCCGCATTGAGAAGTTCCGTGGTTCTGGCCGCATTCCTCAATGCTACCGCTGCCAGGGTCTTGGCCACTCCAGCCTTTGCTGCGCCCGTGACCTCTGCTGTTTCAAGTGCGCCGGGCCCTATTGGAGCCGAGACTGTCATGACCAGACTAGCAACCGAAAATGCTGCAACTGCGGTGGTGACCACATTGCTACCTCACCTTAATGCCCCAACATAGTGGCTTACCTTCGCCGTCATCCAACCCGCAAACCTACTGACTCGCCTACATTTCAACAGTCCTTTTCACCCACCTCTGCTGACTTTCCTCCTCTCCGACCTTCTGTCTGGTCCACCACATCTGCTGTTGTTCTTCCCCCTGTCACCTCCACCTCTTCCTCTGAGCCTCAAGCCTCTTCTAGTGACTCACCCTCTTTCTCCTCTTTCACTTCATCCTTTGATGTAATCATTTCTCTCATGAATACTTACCTTCCTGTTATTCGCCGCGTTCTCCTTGCTGTCTCCCGTGCCCGTTCTCACGTCGAAAAGATAGAAGCTCTCCTCCAGGTCCTTTTCTCTTTTCTTGATAGATCCCCCTCCTCCCCATAAATTCATCCTTTGGAACTCCTTTTCCCCAAACTCCATGACCTCATGTCCCTTCTTCATGACCACTCTCCTGACATTGTTTTCCTCTCCGAGACTTGGCTCCCCCCAACACCTCTTCATGTCCGAGGTTATGCGGTCCATCGGGCCGACCGTGACGGTCGTGGCGGTGGAGTCGCCCTCCTGGTCTGTTCCTCCTTCACGCATCACCGCCGCTTCGCTCCCTCCTCTCCCGCGACTGAGTCGGTCGCCGTCCGTCATAACGGTGGTCCTTATACCTTGACCCTTGTTTCCCTTTACCTGCCTCCTCAATTCCCTTTTCCTGCTCCTGACGTCGACCTCGGGAAGCTCGACTCTCATGTCGTGCTGGCTGGGGACTTCAATGCTACCCACCCGTTTTGGGGCTGTCCTGCCGCGAACAGGCGGGGCGGTTTCCTCTGCCAGCTTCTTCGCACTTCCCATCTGTCTTTTTCGCCCCCTCCTACTCCTACCTTTTCCCTTCCCAAATTAACCATGTCCCGAGTGTTATTGACTTTGCTCTGTCTTCTCACCTTCCCCTCATCTCTGACCTTCTTACAGTTTCCGCTGGTTCCTCTGACCATGTGCCCATCCTCGGCCTTCTCCATTTCTATCCCTTAACCAATCTGCACCTTCCTTGTTAACGACTTCCCCCGTGCCGACTGGTTTGGTTACCAAAGTGCCTTTTCTGCCTCTCTTGATCTCACCCTCCCTTTTTATTCTCCTGCTGAAGTCAATGCCATCACTGTCCTCACCAACACCATCTCTACTGCCGCTGCTTCACACATTCCCCTCACTTGGCCTCGTGTTCTTCCTCTCCCTCCTGATCTCCGCTGGCTCTTGTCCCTGCAGAACCGGTTCCGAGGCCTCTGGCAGGATATTCGCTCTCCGTGGTTTCAGAGGGGTTACCTCCTGCTGCGGGGGTGGTGCCGTTGGTTGGCATCAGAGTGGAAATCCGCTCAAGAGACGAGATGGCTACAGTCCCTCTCAGCCACCTCTGGTTCCCTTTGGTCATACCTCCGTCGCCTCCGATCCACACCTACTGTCATTCTTCCTCTAACCACTCCTTCTGTGGCGGAGACAGCTTTGGAGTGATCTGAGGCTGTGTCCGCCTATCTCCATGGGACCTTTACCTCTGCTCTTCCTGCTCCCCTCTCCTCATCTGATTCTTCAGATGATGAGGGCGTCCTTCCTGTTTTGTCCAATCATGTCACCATCCCTTTACTTCCTGACCGTCACCCCTTTGCTCTGGGTACCCCTTCTGAAATCCATTCCATTCTTTCCACGCTCAACCTTTCTGGTGCCTCTGGTTCTGACTCCCTCCCTGCTCCCTTGCTGCGTGCCCTTCCTCGGAAGGCCGTAGTCTTCCTCACCAAACTGATCAATGCCATTTTTCTTCACTGCCACTTCCCTTCCTGTTGAAGATCGCCATAGTTTCCTCTATCCCCTAACCTGGTTAACTCCCTTCCCTACCCTCCTCCTATCGTCCCATTTCTCTCCTCTGCATTCTCTCCAAGGTTGCGGAGATCATCCTTCGCCGTCTTCTCCCTTCTGTTGATTCTGCTCATCTTCTTCCGCACCACCAGTTCGGTTTTCGTGCCCGTCACTCCACTTCCCACGCCATTGCCCGTGTGGAGCACTTGGTTGTCCTGCTGATTTTCCCAGCTGCAACACATGGGCATGGTCCTCCTCGATCTGGCTCGCTCCTTTGACTCCGTTCCTCATGCCCATGTTATCTCCCACCTCTCCTCCACCGATCTGCCCTCCCACCTTGTCCGCTTCCTCTGCTCGTTCCTGGAGGGTCGTACCTTTCGGGTTCGGGTTGAGGGGGTCCTTTCCCAACCCTGCACTATCCCTGTTGGTGTCCCACTGGGCTCTATACTCAGTTCTCTTCTCTTTGCACTCCACATCTCTGACCTGGTCACCCCTCCTGGTACCTACCTTGTTCAATACGCCGATGACACTTGCCTCCTCGCCTCTTCCGTCTCCGAGCGGATGCTCGGGGACCGGCTCAGTTGCGGACTTCAGTCCCTCAACTCTCAATTCCTTTCCCATGGGATCGCCCTCAATCATGCAAAGTCTCAGGTTATTTTGTTTTCACGCATTCACCCCACTGTTGATCATCCTTCTCGAATCTCTCGTGTCCCTATCCAATGGTTTCCTACTGCCTGCTACCTTAGTGTTACCCTCGACAACCGGTTTTTCTTCTTTCTGCACATCACTTTTCTTGTCACCTCTGCCTGCGGCATCCTTGGTCAAATCGCTCCCATTCTCCGTCCTCGCTCCGGTGCTCCTCTTCCTACACGCCTCACTGTTTATCACTCTCGTATTCTTCCTCATCTCATTTACGCCTGTTCCCCCTGGGTTCATTCCTCTCTGTATAACCTTCGCCCTCTCACCCGCACATATTTCCTAGGTCTCCGTCTGATCCTTGGCCTTCCACATGCCACTCTCCGTAACGACCGACTTGTTCGCTCCTCTCTCCCTCACCTACATTCCACGCTCATATCTATCACCACTAAATTCCTTCATCGCTGTTCCACCCATCGCAATCTCATCCGCCAGCTGTGTGATCCGTCTTCCATCACCCCCCACCCTCGTCGGCCACTCTTCTCGACCGGTCACCTCCATCCTGCCGATGACGAAGAAGACAAAGATGTCGCTGCCGGGGGGTCCGGCGGATGATGATGGATCCCTCTACATCTGACGACTTCGCCATTCACCGACAACTCGGCACAGCCGTTCATCCCACTGTCCTCCATATCCCACATTCTACTGTCTTTCCTCTCTGCTCGGCCAGCTTTCCCTTGCTGACCTGCTCACCTCCCATCTCATCCGTCTTCTCTATCATTGACTCTGTCGCCTACAAGGGCTCAGACCTAAGGACCTGTGCTGTCGGGGGGTTTTGTACATATTGTAAATATATTTTGTAAATAAATGCCATGTGCCCACTATCTTTTGGTGTGGATTGGGGGTTTCTCCCGCCCCCAATTAAAAAAAAAACTAAAGATTTCCGTGGAGGCGAACATTTGATGAGTCTTTAAACAATTTTTTGTTGTGCCCAGTGTTAACGCACTGGGCTGTCACTTTCGTTTAACTTGTTTTCACCAGCACACATTTAACAGGTCTTTTAATAATCGATGAACAACACACACAATGTGAAATGATGTTTCCGACACTCGCACATTCTTTCTGCCCTCTTACACTGCTGTAGGAGGTTTTTTTCTATGGCCTCGGCGTTTGCAACATCTCCAATTTCTTTAGAGTGGTGGAGAGGCGGGGAGGGGGAATTCTCGCAAATCGTCAAAATGGCCTCCTCCAGCCTCGCATTTGCTTCCTGCTACACCGCCGGATGCTGGGAGCAAGTAATAGCGCCTACCTGCGTACAATTCTACCCGCGAATGCACGGAAAATATGTATATAACTATTTTTCTGTCCGAACAATGTTAGGCTGTCGTTGGATTTCGATCGCCTGCCTTTGAATTGGGGGGGGGGGGTGTGTGTTAAAGGACGTTTCATTTTTTTAACTTATGCTTTGTACTTGGTGAAAAAAATTTATTGCACATGCTGTAATACATACTTATTACAAACTATTGTACATTACATCTATTATCTAAATAACAATTTCACAATACACAAGTACACTTTTCTAGTCTACATTCACACATATTAATCATGCACTATACATTATACTTCCACTTTGCAAACTAAACACTATTACTACACAACACACTGAGCATCTTAACTCTGGGACAACGCGAACGCAGTCCCGACTACCAAAAATTACGCGCCCGAGTTACCCACATTTGGGATAATTGCAGAGGTCAGTGCAACCGAAGTTTAATTTGTTTTGATAAAAGAAATGATGTGCTATAATATCAGACTGCTTTTCGCAGAAAACTGAAATGTAATGTTCATTTCTGCTCCAGCCGAGCGGCTCTTTCGGGATATCAGAAGAGATACAACCAAAGCGGCAAGAGAAATAAAAACAACAGCATAGGCACTTATAAGGAAAAATACATAAAACCCAATGTTCAGCAAGATGATATAGACAAAAATGCAAAACCAGTGTGTACAGGAGTTTGTAGCTACCACTCGTAGCCAAAGGAAATTAGGTACATTGTGTGAGAAGTAAGAACGAAAGGACAAGACAAAGAGAAAAATACAAAAATTACACTTCGATTGAGCGCAAAAACTATGTACAGTAAAATTGTCCCACAATTATGTGGGAGGACAGCTTTTGATGTGCATTAATTTTATCTCAAGGCATCCAAGAGATAGTCTCTTATCCTACGGTGGACGTGTGGTTCCAGAACGTCGTAGTCCCCAATGGAAGAAATTATGGGGTTTTGGTGCCGAGAAGCCCGTTCGTAAAATGAAGCGGCATTTAAATTGACTTCCCTCGGGGGGTGGGGGGAGAACCCCAGCCATGTTGTAGAGAACTTCCACTGCAGTGTGAAGAGGGCTGCCCAGAATAGTGCGAAGCCCTTTATAGTATGTAAAGCAGATGGGACATATTACAGATGGAGGTACGTAGGCCCATATGGCAGTAGCGTACAACAAGATTGGGATCACCATGGACCTCCACAGCTGTACTCGATCTTGAAGAGTAACTGGACAGCTGGGGAGGAGCATGGGACGTATGAAGCGTAAAGCTGCAGTAGCTTTGCCAACAGTCAAGTTTATGTGATGGTCCCATCTGAGTGTGAGATCCAAATGGACACATAAGTAGCGGCCAGAATCGTGCCAGTGGAGAATATGCCCCATGAAGGTGAGTGGAGGATGACGACGAGTTCATCGTTTAGTAAAAAATAGAACTTCCGATTTTGCTGGATTTGGACGGATACCATTTAACTGAAAATATGCACCAAGAGAACATAAGCGTAATTGAGCACGTGCGTTTAGTTCTAACACTCTTTCGCCAGTAACGGGTATGGCAGTATCGTCGGCGTATTGCAGAACTGTAGATCCAGGTGGCGAGGGGATATCGGCAACAAAGAGGGTGAACAGAAGTGGACTGAGAATAGAGCCCTGTGGTACCCCTGCCGACACTGGAAAAGATGATGAAAACAGACGATCCACTCGTACTTGGAAGGTATAGTAGGCAGGAAGCTATGGATGATGGACAGCAGAGTTTCGCTTATGCCGAGGTGACGCAATTTGTTCAGGAGTGTGTGGTGGTCCACAGAGTCGAACACATGTGCAAGATCAAGAAGGATGGAATGTTGATGAGTACAGAAACCAGCGGTGATACGATCGACAACTGTGGCTACGGCGTGCAGAGCAGAGTGTGACTTGCGAAACCCGAATTGAGTTTTCGGGAGTAGTTGATGGCAGTCAACCTCAAGACGCAATCGAGATAAAATGATTCGTTCGGCGACTTTGGACAGCAAGGATAGAAGCGAGATCGGACGGTAACTCGTCGGAAGTGCCGAATCGCCACCCCTCCTGGGAATAGGGACGACTGCTTTTCTCCAAGAAGCAGGAAAATAACGGAATATGAAAATATAGTAAAATGTATGACAGCTTTGCATGATAATGAACGTAAAAGGCCATCAGAAATTTTGTCTACACCAGGAGCTGTAGTAATAGATATAGTGTCGATTTCACAAGCCACCTCACGAGGAGAGGTTAATATCTTCCCAGGTACTGGTGAGGAAGAATCAGGAATGAAGGGATGAAACAGATTCCCCAATGTGCTGTGTTAGTGGTTCGGAGGAAAGGATTGGAAAGAAGTGCAAAATTTTTCAGCTAAAAATTTTGCTTGCTGAATTGGGTCTTCAATAACGGTGTTGTGTGACTGCAATGGTGGAATTAAGTTCATTTTCGATATCAGACGGCGGATATGTGACCAGATATTACCACTGCGAATCGTTAACGATTGCACACGTCGGTATTGAAGGTCGGCTCTCCATGAATCTATCGCCCATTTAGCCAGGCGGCGATAGTGATGAAAGTTAAGGTCGTCTGGAGCACGAGTTATTTGCCAGCGTGATCGTGATCGGTCTCACATGCGGACAATCTGGCGGACAGAAGCTGGAAATCTACCTTTAACTGCCCAACAGGGACGACGAGGAATGGCTAAGACGGCTGCCTCTTCGATGAGAGAAGTAAAGGAGGAGACCATGTTGTCAAGGTCTTGAGTGGTTTGTGGACGGATTGCTAAATTCAATTGAGAATTCAAGTTGGCGTGGAACAATTTCCAGTTGGCATGGTGAAAATCCCAATGAAAGAGAGAGTCAATTAATTTAGAAGAAAAATGAATGGCAGTAAGGACAGGAAGATGATCTGAATCTAGCGATGTTTCAGTCCAAGGAGGAGTGAGGTTCAACCCTGGAATGTGAATGAAGAGATCTAGAACTGAAAAATCGTGATCAGTGAGGGCAGGAACGTAAGTAGGTGAACTTGGTGTGGCGATTTCCAGACCATTGACAGAAGTGAAACGAAGCAGGCCTTTTCCTCGGAAATCTGTTGTCCAACAATGCCAGGACTTGTGGCGTGAGTTGAAGTCGCCAAGGAATAGAAGACTGGAGTCAAGTGAAAGAAGTGTGGATAGGTGATCGAACGGGAAGGCTTGATGCGGTGCTAGATAGACAATGATGGTGGTGAACAGAATAGGAGCAGTTGGTATTCGTATGGCGAGACATTCCAGTGATAATCCTCGAGGAGTCAAGCAACGAAAATGACTGACATTTCTCGGATGAGGAGTGCGACACCACCTCGAGGAGCATTGAGTCTGTACTCTCGATGTACAACATATCCTGGAATGGATAGATGAAGAGCAGGAGTTAGCTACGTTTCTGTGATCCCGACGATGATAGGTTGATGTTTGTGGAGAAGGTCAAGAAAATCTTGAAGGTGGGAAAGGATAGAATGGGCATTCCACAACAGAACACGTTCAACCATTAAGAAGATGATGATGTGGAAGAAGAAAACAGACCAGTGAGAAATTCACACAGTAGAAGAAGGCCGGAGATTAAGGCTTCGCATTTATCAGCTAGCGAAGAACCGTCAGAAAAAGAGTTGAATACCTGTTGGAAACGTGGTAGCCAAGAACAAAAATTTATTTGTTTGACGGTAGAAAAGAAAGTGTGGAGGGACTCAGAAAATGAACGAGAGTCATCGGAGAAAGGTTGGTCAGCTTGAGAAGGTGGATCAGCAGAGGGAAGTGGGCCGTTTTTGACAACGGAGGCAAAGGACTGCAGCGGCTTTCTGTGGGACAGCGAATATTGGTCTGCAGTGGGCGGAATACGAGCTTCAGCGGTGGACGCCGCCTGAGTTTGTTGACGACGTTAGCGAAGCTTCTCCCACTTGTATCGGCTTGGACATTTATTGTAATTGGCAGGGTGGTCACCGCCACAAAGACAGCAAGTAGGTGGAGAATTGTCGGTGACAGTGGATGACGCTGAGGTGTAACTGGAGACTGAGATGAAACAGCTGTGGTGGTAGGTTGAGGTGGAGAGTTTTTAATTCGCTTGCCTTTGTTGCCCTTGCGGCATTGTGAGCATGGCGGCGGAACAACAAAGAAAGGATCACCTTGGACAGTGTGTTCGTCAGTCCACGAACCTTGGTCAGGCCAGTCATTACTGTTAGACTCTTCAGAATGTTTCGGAGCTGGCTGTTTCTTTTTTGGAACAGCTGTAGAGTAGTCCATCGGAGTGGAATCAGTACAAATGTGTCGATATGTTTTCGCAGAAGGACCTGAACGCGTGTGTGATGGACCAGCAGAATAAGCAGAAGTGACAGCAGGTGAAGGACAGGAATGAGTGACAACAGCAGTGTGAGTTGTGTCGTGCAAGTTTTAGAAAAAAGATTTTCCATTAGATGTAGGAATATTGCCAAAACTGAGAAAATCAGAATGTCTGACAGGAGCAGTAGTGACAGGAGTAACTGTGACGTTGGTTGATTGAGCCGGAGATATGGAAGAAGGAATAATGGATTCCAGTTGAGTTTCTGGAACATCCAGAACAGGCAGAATTTGGGACAATCCTGGATCAGGAAGACCGTGTTGAGAAGGCATTAAGGACGGTAGATGTACATTGCTAGTGTCCACTTGACCCGCTGGTAAGGAGAAACTCGCAGAAAAAAGGTAACTTGTGTCGTGAACAGCATTGTGTGCATAAACCAAGATACCTGTATTAAGTGCAGATGCGACAGTGTTAGGACCTGATGTATGAAGACTAAAATTACAACCTGTGGAAGAGACCGGAGAAGTGTTTACAGTTGTGGTCTGTAATGATGTGGAACATGTGGAGATAAGACTAGATGACTTGACAGAAGTGGATGGAAGTGTGGATTGGAAATTGAGGCTGTCAGATGGGCCGAGAAAATCCTCCAGTATTTGTTGGACATCTGTAGGAGTTACTGCACTAGCGTCAGTTTGCTTAATTTGCAGTGCCTGAGACTTAGCCTTCTTTAATTTCGCAGCAGCTTTTGAAGTCTTGCTTTTTATTGCATTGCTAGAAGCATTGCTGGACAGAGAAGTTTTAGACGGAGCTTTAAGTACTGGTCTAGTATGTACCCGCCCGGCACCATGCAAAGATGGGCCTGGTATGCGACTATTGTGGCCAGATTTTGTGGTACTTGTACTGGGTGTACTATACATAATGAAAAACTAAGGCTGAAATATATTGAACAGAACAAGAGTGAAACAGCCTGTGAATAAAATGGCTGCAACCAATTGTGACAGAGAAATGCAGACCAGAAAAATGTAAAATTAATTTTACTATGAAATTAGAATAATTTCGTGCCAACAAATTAGTGAAGAACAGCAAGACAGAAACAACGTGCAGGAAACACCATCGAACAGCAATAAACATTTGCACAACCTGGTGGCGGAAGTGCGAACTCGGTGGTGCTCGTGTACCCCGCGCGGCGGGTAAGGCGATATGGCGCAGCAAAGTGCGGGACTGTAGAAAAATTAAAATGCTTATAACTTCTTTAAACATAAAGAAACGAAACAAAACTCATAATGAACAGAAAGTAGAGATGAAATGTGACAAACTGATACATGAAACTGAAAAATCGGACAGAAATTGAAGACAGGGCGGACATTTGAAACCGCTCCCCGCGATTGCAACACCTCCAATAGTTTAGGATAGGGGTGAAGCAGGGAGGGGGAAAACATCGCAAACTGCGAAAAACAGCACCGTGGGGGGGTTTTATTGACTCGGTAGGTGAAATGAAGGTGAACAGGGGTAAAAAGAAGGAATTAAACACAATAAGAAATACGTAATTAGTTGGGAAAGGTAGGGGAAAGGCGACAGAAGAGGGAGAAACTACACAAGGCAAGCTACCCCAGCTGTCCAGCACCCGCTAACCTAAACCCGAAGCTAATCTAAGGCCGAATAATAAATGGCCACCAGCTCAAGCACCTTACAACAAGCAGAGGGAACGCAAAAGTAGCCCCTACACCAGTTAAGTATGCCGAGGCTCGTTGCCCAGCATCTTATCATCCCGAAGACTGACCATCCCAACTCTGTTTTGTAGCCTACTGCACAACATAGCTGGGAATCATCAGTTGCCTTTTCGGCTACACACTATTCTACCACTAGTTCATCTAGTATCTGTGGGAATCATTTAACCCGCCATGTTATACCAATTTCACCACCTATACTGCAGTGGTTCTTTCGTTCAAAAACTATCTTCAGAAATAATAGAATGTCTCACTCTTATAGTTCCTCCGTTCGCCGTGTGGGGCAACCCAGCTTTACCAGCAATCACAATAAGCTGCATTTTCTACTAAAAATGAAAATGTTGGTGCATTGCTATTCTTTTCCACACATCTTAGTACTCAACTTACACTATTCACTTCGCATAGTCGCCCCTTACAACCCCACAACACACATAGCAATCCCTTCTGTATAGTACGACCGTCGGCAGATAGATGGCGCGGGAGTGTCGCAGCTACCGCGTAGTCCACTCGCGAGCTAAAGAATTCCTTCGTTTACATGCTTCCAATGCGTAATATACATGTTTTAATCGATCCAAAGAAAATTACCTAATGGAATAAAGCGAAACACTGCATCTTTCTCGGCACAGTATCTCCAGACAACACTTTACACCTTCCTGCATACACAATTTTTTCACCATTAATGTTACACTCGACACAAAAGACACATATTTTGACTGTTTCAATCACGGTCTGGTTTCCCTTCCTCGCACTAATAATTGCTCTGGGGTATCATAGATTGTGCTCAAGGAAATCAAAGCGTTCTGCGCAGTAATTTTCACTGTATTTTTCTTACAGCTTGTTTTCGCCGAAGTGCATGCCACCGAGTGTTATTAATTTATTTTTCTTAAGTTGCAGACTCTTAATTTAAGTTGTATTTTTTTTAGTGTATACTCGCCTTGCCGTAGGTTATTGGGAGGGAGGAGGACCGGTCTGGAATGGACTCGGCTCCTTCGAATCCCGACCTGACCGGAAAGGGACAAGGACCGAGGCCTTCGGCCGAGGCAGCATTTTCGCCACCATCATGCTACCTCCGAACCTACTCTAAGGCAAACCCCATCTCGCCTTTACCTCTGGCCTCGTCGCCGATTGACCCTCCTGCCTCTTCTCTTTCTGCTCGCACTGACTATGGCACTGGGTAGGGCTCGAAGAAGGGTCGCTCTACATCTCGTCAGCGTCGTAGTTCGGTGTTGTCACGGACCTCCCGCCACAGCCGTAGGGACACTTCCACTTCCAATGCCGGTGGCTCGGTGAGCAGCCGTGACAGGTCGCCGACCAGACGTCAGACTTTCGACTGAGTCCCGCTCTGCTGACCATAGACTTTCGCCTCGGAACTCACCCACTGCTTCACAACCTGACACTTCCAGTGACGCCCTTTCTTCAACTCATCTTGCCTCCCTTCACCTCGCCACGTCCTCCGACACAGCTCGACAGGATTGCAACACCACCAATTTCTAACAAGCTTTCTGATATGCCTTCACTTCTTTCTCCTGACTTCTTCCCCTCTTCATCTTTCGCCTCAAGACCCCCTTCAAGAGAGAAGACGCCGCCTCGAAGACCTCCTCAAGGACCTTGACTCCACCTCGTCGCCGACAGTTGGGAATATCCGGGAGAAGATGCTGGACCTTGTGCAGTCTCTCCCCCTCACCTCGTCGCGTTCTTCTCCTCTTCGGACCACTGCTCCAGCATTTGTTCCTGCTCACACTGTCAACCCTCCTCTCACACTGCAAGCTTCCCACCCGATTTCCACCTCTGCATCCTCTACGCTGCTCTTTTTCCCACAGTCCCATCCTTCGCCCGGCTTCCAGTATTTCCGCATGACAGTTCCTTCTTCTATCTACTCCTCGTCTCCTTCCCTGCTTACCTCTACGCCTGTCACTTCTGCTCCCCTGCTTTACCATCACCACTCTGGATTCGCCTCAACTGGACATCTGTCGTCACATCAACGCATGGCTGTGCCCAATCCCCTTTCGACATACCCTGGCTACTCGTTCTCGCTCGACAGTCAGTACCCACCTCCCTACCAGATTTCCCGCCCTATTTCTGCTCCGCCTTCCTCCTACCACTATTCTCAAGACCCGCATTACCCTCTCCCCTTTCAGCAGCACCACACCTTACCGCCAAATCAGTTTTCCTCCATGCCGCTCATCCCTCTGCCACCAGCTCCACGACCGTCAGGTCTTTCCGCCCAGCCAGCAATGCAGCCATTCTCATCTGTTAATGCACCTGCATCGCCTCTTCCGCTTCCTCTATCTACTCCGGCCGACACACTTCCTAAGGATCCTGTCCACATGGAAGATGTCGGTGCAGACTTGGACACCGACGCTCGCCCTCAGGATGGGTCCTCGTCGTTGGGTCGTCGCCTAGATGACCACCCGACTTCCAACTCTGCTGAGGACGTTGCTGTCTTCCGCGTCCCGAAGAAGACGCCACGCCACCTCCGTCTCAAGATCTCCTCCCATTCCTCCGACAACGTGTTTCTTTCTAACCATTTCACTCCACTTCAACACATTGACACACTTGACTCCTCTGATTTGCCTGGCCTTGGAGCCTCCTCCTCAGCCTTGACTGACTCAGCTCGACTCCGACGTTCTGCTCCTGCCCATGTCTGTTGCCACCCTTCGCCCACAACAGCCCTCCACCTCCACTTTTGCCTCCCAACCTGGTTCCTCTGGTCGTGCTGCCCCTCCGCTGCCTCCGCAAAAGCCTTCCCGCATGTCGTCCATTTTCCTGCCTTGTTTCGCCCTCCGACAAGCCTTTCCTCACTGCTGCCGAACTGGCAAAGGACCTGGCTGGACAGTTGCGCATCTCCTCTGTTGCCGACCAGACTTCTTTCTACACTGACAATACCACCGACCATGAACGCCTCTACCGCAGACTTGCCGACCTTGGGTTTCGTCCGTACACTTCCCTCCGACCAGACGAGAAAGTGGACAGACTGGTTATCAGCAAGTTGCCCATGACTGTGACAACTACTGAACTGTCTGACCAGCTACGTGACATTGGGTTTCCGGTAGGGACTGTGACCAAGATGCCGACCTTTCCGACTGCGACTATTCAACCCTTTCTTGTCACAACCACCCGACTCTAGGAGGCAGCTCCCCCTCCGAGTGCGTGGGCTCACCCTATCCCTTGCATCACTGGCCCCCAATCCCCCGCCTCCTTTCTCAACCGCTTCAGCACCTTCCCCTCCCCCGCCTCCTGTTTCCTCTCCCCAACTCGCTGCTACACCTACTCTCTCTACTTTCCTCGCTGACCTGATTTCTTTCTTCCGCCCCTATCTTGCCTTCATTCACCGTACCCTTCATTCTTTTTCTGTTGCTCCTATGCCTGCTGCCAAGATCGACGTCGTGATCCAAGCTGTCCTCTCTTTCCTTGATGGTTTTGCCTCCTCCCCTTAAAGCCCTGTCCTGGAACACCTTTTCTCTCCCGTCCAAACTTCCCGATATCCAGTCCCTCCTTCATACCTACTCTCCTGATGTTGTGTTATTGTCTGAAACCTGGCTTTCCCCTTCTCTCCTTCTCGTCCTTCCAGGGTACGTCGTCCACCGCGCCGACCGTGATGGTCGGGGTGGTGGGGTGGTGTTACTCGTCCGTTCTTCCCTCTCCCATCATAGTCGCCTTCTCTCCCTTTCCCCCGCGACTGAGGCGGTCGCCAGTCGTCTTCATAGCACACCCTACACCCTCATTCTTGTCTCCGTCTATCTTCCCCCTCAACACCCCCATCCTTCTCTTGACATGAGTGTCGAGGTGGCCGGGGACTTTAATGCCACTCATCCCTTCTGGGGCTGTGCTGCCACCAACCGGCGGGGCAGTTTCCTTCACCGTTTTCTCTGCACCTCCCTGCTCATTCTCCATGCCCCACCGACACCTACCGTCTTCCCCACGTAGGTGAATAGTCTACCCTCCATCATTGACTTTTCTCTTTCCTCTCCGCTCCCCGTCATATCTGATATGCGCACTGTCACCTCTGGAACGTCCGACCACCTGCCCCTTTTGTTCACCATTCATTACTTCCCACATTCTAACCCTCACCTCCCTCGTTTCAATTTCCGTCAAGTCGACTGGCGAGGTTTCCAACGTACCTTATCTAATTCCCTTGACATTCATATTTCGTTCCTCTCCCCTGCTGATGTCGACCGTCATACTCTCTCCTTCACGTGTGCTATCAGCTCTGCCGCTGCCCTTCACATCCCTCTCGCTCCTGCTCCTGCCCCTCGGGGTCCCCTGTTCCCCCCTACATCCGAGATGCCTTGACCCTCCAGAACCATTTCCGAGGCCGGTGGCAGGCAACCCGCAACCAGTAGTACAGGGGTTTCTACCTCATGCTGCGGCGGTGTTGCAGGCAACTAGTCGCGGAGTGGTCGTCCGCTAGGGAGATGAGGCGTCTACAGGCTCTTTCGGCAACCTTCGGTTCCCTCTGGTCTTACCTTCGCCATGGCCGCTCTGCTCCCTCGATTCCTCCCCTCACCAACCCTATGGGGGTGGCCGAGACCACTCCCGCCCGTTCTGATGCCCTCGCCTCCTATCTCCAGTCCACTTTTGCCTCTGCCTCGCTTCCTGCCCTCTCCTCCTCTGACTCTTCGGAAGATGTGGCTTCCGCTCTCTGCTCTCATGTCACCCTCCCTCTTCTCCTTATCGTGTCCCTTTCCCCCTTGCCACTCCACCTGAGGTCCGTCAGATCATTTCCTCTTCACGTCTGTCGTCCGCCCCTGTTTCGAATTCTCTACCCTCTCCCATTCTCCCTGATCTGCCCCGCACGGAGGTCGTCCTCACCCGCCTCATTAATTGCATATTACTCCATAGTCACTTTCCTTCTTGTTGGAAGTCCGCCATCATTGTCCCCTTCCTAAACCCCGTAAACCCCCAACTCTCCCCTTTTCATACGGCCCTATTGCCCTACTACCTATCCTGTCGAAGATTGCCGAACGAGTCATTCTCTCCGGTCTCCTCTCTGCCGTCTCCTCCGCCAACCTGCTCCCGCCTCACCAGTTCGGTTTCCGCCCCCGGCATTCAACTTCCCACGCCATCGCCAGTGTCGAGCTCCTGGTGGTCGCTGGATTCGCCAGGCGGCAACACACGGGCATGGTGCTCCTCGACCTGGCTCGTGCATTTGACTCCGACCCCCACTCCCAACTCCTCTCTCGTCTTGTTGCCACCCCCATTCCCCCTCACCTTCATCTCCTCTGCTCGTACCTGGAGGGTCGTACCTTCCAGGTGCGAGTGATGGGATCCATTTCTGTCCCTCGTCCCATTCATGCTCGTGTCCCCCAAGGTGCCATCCTGAGTCCTCTCTTGTTCACCCTACACATCGCCGATCTTTCTCCTCCTCCTGGCTGCTTCCTTACCCAGTACGCCGACGACACCTTTCTCCTTGCCTCTTCCATCTCCGAACAACTCCTCGGGGAGCGCCTCAGTCGTGGTCTCACCTCCCTGCACACCCAGTTCCTCCGTCATGGCATCGCCATCAACCCCGCTAAGTCCACCTCAATCCTTTTCTCTCGCTACCACCCTCGCCGGACCTCCCTGCCTTCCCTCGCCGGACCTCCCTGCCTTCCCTCGCCGGACCTCCCTGCCTTCCCTCGCCCATACTCCTATCCCCTCGTCCCCCACCCTCAAATACCTTGTTGTCACCCTAGATTCCGTCTTCACCTTCCTCCCTCACATCGCCGCCACCGTTTCCAAGTCCCGTACTGTTCTCTCCCAGCTAGCCCCGATCCTCCGCCCACGTTCCGGTACCCCGCTCGATACCCGCCTCACCGTTTACCGCTCTCTGGTCCTCCCTCACCTCACTTACGCCAGCCATGTGTGGTCCCACTCCTCCGTCTATAACCTCCGCCCTCTCACCTGTACTTATTTCCTAGGTCTCCGCCTTCTCCTCGGCTTCCCTCGCACCACCTTACGTCAACGCATCCTCGATTGTTCTCATTTCCCTCACCTCCACACCATCCTTGTCTCAGCCTCCACCAAGTTCCTCTATCGTTGCTCCCAAAACCCCAACCCCTACATCCAGTGTGTGAGTGACCCGCCTCCGGCCGCCGTGCACGCCAGGAGGCCCCTCTTCAGTGTGGCCCACCTTCGGACAGAGGACGCCGACGACCCCGCCATCGCTGGAGCGGGCGACCCCGGTGGCTGACATCGGTGACGCTCACCCCCTGACTAGGGCACCCTCCCACTGAAGACATCTGCGCCACAACACCAAGCATTGCCTGACTTTGCCACCAATCACCGCACGCTGCCTCCGACTTCGCCGCTTGTCTACTCCATCCTCCGTCTTCTGCTGCTTCTGGACGTCTTGAGCGCTCCCCTCTCCACCTTGGGGGCGCTCCACCTGCATCATCTTCACCCCACCCAGCAGCCCTCACACTGACTCATCGCCACTGATTTATTCCCACAAGGACCGTTGTTGTTGGAATGGGAGCACTTTTACGCATCTGCCAGATGTATTGTTCCTATTAAGGCCGCATCGGCCACATGATCTTTTGTACGGGGCTGGAAGGTGCTTCTGGCCCCCATAAAAAAACTAAAGATTTCCGTGGAGGGGAACATTTGATAGGTCTTTAAACAATTTTTTGTTGTGCCCAGTGTTAACGCGCTGGGCCGGTAACTTTCGTTTCACTTGTTTTCACCAGCACACACTTAACAGGTATTTTAATTATCCTTAAACAACACACACAATGTGAAATTACGATTCCGACACTCGCACATACCTTCTGCCCTCTTACACTGCTGTAGGAGGCTTTTTTTCTACGGCCTCGGCGTTTGCAACACCTCCAATTGCTCATGCGAGGGGGTGAGGCGGGGAGAGGGAATTCTCGCAAATCGTCAAAACTGCCTCCTCCAGCCTTGCATTTGCTTCCTGCTACACCGCCGGATGCTGGGAGCAAGTAATAGCGCCTACCTGCGTACAATTCTACCCGCGAATGCACGGAAAATATGTATTTAACTATTTATTTCTGTCCGAACAATGTTAGGCTGTCGTTTGATTTCGTTCCCCTGCACGGCAAAGGGGGGGGGGGGGCTTTAACGGACGTTTTATTTTTTTTAACTTACACTTTGTACTTGGTGAAAACATTTATTGCACCTGCTGTAATACATACTTATTACAAACTATTGTACATTACATCTAATATCTAAATAACAATTTCACAATACACAAGTACACTTTTCTAGTCTACATTCACACATATTAATCATTCACTATACATTATACTTCCACTTTGCAAACTAAACACTTTTACTACACAGCACACTGAGCATCTTAACACCGGGACAGCGCGAACGCAGTCCCGACTACCAAAAATTACGCGCCCGAGTTACCCACATTTGGGGTAATCGCAGAGGTCAGCGCAACCGAAGTGCAATTTTTTTTTAAGTCTTACCGTTCAGAATATACCTTTTCAGCCATTCTGTGGCTGAACTGAAAATAGAACAGACCTGCTCCAGCTTTGAGCTCTTTCAGGTCAAAGAGTAGAGGACAAAACAACCCAGAAATTTATAAGAAAAGAATACACAAGAACAGAAAAGTCAATTTACTAGGAAAATAAGTAAAAACCTAGTTGCAGAAAATTATTTACAGGAAGGACAAATAGAGATAAAGAAGATCCCCATCCGGGGAATTAGTAGAAAATCATATATACAAAAGCAGATAAAATGCTTTTATCATACATAGGTCAGAAATATGTGAAAAGAAGATCAATTGCACTTCGGTTACGTGTGAGAGTAGTACAGAAAAATGGAAAAAGAATAGATTTGTGGTCAGCACGTGGCATTTACTAATGTTATTCCAGTGCGTTGAGGAGGTAGTCCTTGATACGGCGATGTAAATGCGGCTCCAGGACGTCATAATCACCGATCGCTGAAATAACAGATTTGTAGTGATAAGCAGGTTTTTCATAGAAAGATTTGGCGATGCGGTTTATAACGTCAGCTGGTAATTCGACACCAGCCAATTCATACAGTTGCAGAAGAGGAGTGGTAAGCGGGGCTGCCAGTAGTACCCGCAGTCCACGGTTGTATGCAGCATTTAAAGGGCGAAGAGTGGAACGTATGTCCATATTGCGACTGCGTATAACAGAATAGGAAGGACCAGAGTTTTCCATAAGTGAACTCGTGTTTTGAGCGGTATAGGATATGCCGGGACTAAAAGTGGTCGGACTGTACGTAGAGCTACAGTCGCTTTACCGATCATTAAGCTAATGTGGTGTGACCATTGCAGGTGTGCGTCCAAATGCACCCCGAGATAGCGGCCGGTTTGCTGCCAGGGTAGGGTTTCACCAGCAAACATGATTGGTGGGGGAGGTCGAGCCCGCCTCTTAGTAAAGAACAGGACTTCAGTTTTAGCAGGATTAGGACTGATTCCATTGACATCGAAGTATCTGGAAATCGCTCGAAGACAGAGCTGGGCACGGGCAAACAACTCGAGGGAGTTAGGACCCGTGATCAGTAGAGCCGTGTCGTCGGCATACTGGTAGAGACAAGCTTGAGGAGGTGGCTTGATATCGACTACAAAAACTGCAAACAGCAGGTGGCTTAAGATAGACCCCTGCGGTACACCAGCGGCTACAGGAAAAGAAGCTGATAAGGTATGGTTGACTCTGACTTGAAAGGTCCGTTGGGACAGGAAGCTGGCGAGGAGAGCAAGAATGGGTTCAGAGATCCCCATACGCCTCATTTTACAAAGTAGAGAGATGTGATGAACGCTATCAAACACTTTTCTGAGGTCCATTAACAGAAGGATGGAATGTTGACCGGCGCAGAATCCATCTGTGATATTGTCTACAACAGATGCGACTGCGTGTAGCGCAGAGTGGCGTTTCCGAAACCCAAATTGGTGATTGGGAAGAATGTGCAAAGTATCTATCTCCGTGCATAGGCGAGATAAGATGATGCGCTCAGCCACCTTAGAAATGAGGGATAAAAGAGAAATAGGACGATATCCAGTGGCACGTGTCAAATCCCCTCCCCTCTTCGGAATTGGAACCATGATAGCGCGTTTCCAAGTAGTAGGAAAGTAATGCTGTAAAAACATACCATTAATGATGAGAGTGAGATAGACCACCGACTTTTTGGAGAGAGAACACAAGAGATGTCCGCAGATTCTATCCCCGCCCGGAGATGTGTGCAGTGCCGTCGTATCAATGGCACGGGCAACCTCTCTCGGAGAAGTCAGTAGTCTGCCAGAGATGGGAATAGAATGGTCAGCATAAAATGAAGGTGCGAGAGGAATGAGAGTTGGAGCGGAAGTAAATGTGGAACTGAAATATTCAGCAAAAAGTTGGGCTTTGTCCGCAGGGGCCTCCAGTGTAGAGGCTTCAGTACGTAAGGGCGGGATGTGTTGCGGGGACTTCCGCATGCGACGTAGATAAGACCAAACGGTCCCTCGACGAAGCGAAAGGGACCAAAGGCGTTGCATTTGAACATCGGCCTGCCAAGATGCAATAGTACAGGAAGCCAAACGTCTATAATGATATACATCCAGATCATACGGATGACGAGAATGTTGCCACCGTGCACGAGCACGATTTCGTGAACACAGGATGGTGTGCACAGAAGCTGTAAAACGTGCGCCCCACACCCGATGAGGATGTTTGGGAATCGCAGACGATGCGGCAGAATGAATAGATTTAGTGAAAAGAGTAACCATGTTGTCCAGGTCTGTAACGGATGTAGGACGATGTGTCAAGCTGAGTTGGGAGTCGAGGAGCCGACGGTACAGATGCCAGTCAGCATGACGGAAATCCCAGTGGAGCGAGGAAGCCTCCACACCAGTGGCAAACGACATCACCGACAATACGGGAAGATGGTCGGAATCCATAGACGTCACTGTCCAAGGGGGAGATAAGGTCAAACCAGGAGTAGCAAGAAAGAAATCATAACATGGAAAAATTTTAGTCAGGACGGGCCGGTACATAGGTGGGAGAGTGTGGTGCGAAAATCGTGAGTCCCCATTGGGCCGCAAATCGCAGCAGACCTCGCCCTCGGAAGTCAGTAGTGACACAACCCCATTGAACATGCCGGCTGTTAAAGTCACCCATAAGGAGTGTGTAGGAGTCCATAACACAGAGAATTGACAGGCCATCTGAAGGAAAAGCAATGTGAGGTGGAAGGTAGACGAGGACCGCTGTGAAAGGACATGCGACATCAGTGACACGGATGGCTAACGATTCAAATGGTAAGTTGTTCGGTGTAGAGCGATGGTAGTGGCGTATGCCATCACGCACCAAGAAAACGAGACCAGCCCTCGGAGCATATTCACAGTCAGCTCGGTGTACAACGTACCCTGAAATAATGAGACGAAATGGAGGTTTAAACCATGACTCGGTGATGCCTACCAAAGAGGGTGAGTAATGTGCGAGAAAGGCTAGAAATTCGGTCATGTGTGTATTGAGTGATCGTGCGTTCCACAAGGCAATCCTATCACACATTTGTAGAGATAGGCTGCAAGGCAGAAAACGATCCACATAATATGTCGCAGAGCAGAAAGTTGCCGTTCACCACCACTTCACATTTGTCAACAAAGGTGGGAGCAGCTTGAAAAGCAAGGAGAAGTTGCTTGAAGCTGGGTAGATGCGAACAGAAATTAATGTTGTGGATAGTTGTAAAGAAATCTCTGAATGCATCAGAAGTAGTTTGGTCGTCCGCAGAAGTGGGACGTGATGGTTGAACATTAGGTGGAGAAACTGATGGAGGACCACCACAGACAGCAGAAGCAAAAGTGCGGGTTGTTGTGGAAACAGGAGTAGAACGAGCCTGGTAAGGTGGTTGTGGAGCAGAAGAGGCCTCCGGCGGAGGTTTTGAATGTTGCGCACGTTCGCGCTGACTGTCCCACCGAAGACGAGCGGGACATTTGCTGTAGTTAGCGGTGTGAGCACCGCCACATAAACAACAGTGGGGTGTGGTACTGGTAGAGGTGCAAGTCTTGGAGGGGTGACCTCCACCACAACGAACACAACGGTAGTCCTCCTCGCCGGTATGGGAAGTGTGACCATACCTCATGCATCGGTAGCACTGGACTGTACGGCCAACACCACGATAAATTTCCACAGAAATGGCGAGACTGTTGAGATGCTTGAGCCAGAGAATATCTTGTAGTTGTTCGGTACCTTGAAGAATAACCATGAACAATGGATATGGTTCAGGGTTTTCTCCACGTTTTTCCATGCGAATGCCGGACTGGAGACGAAAACCAGCGGAGACCAAGGCAGCCTGAACAACACTAGCGTCATGTCCTCGGGACAAGTCCACAAGTGAAAACGAACACCCCGAGAACACAAATATTCGGTCATTTGATAATGTTCATCCTTGGTAGCCATCTGAAAGGTTGTGGCACTATCATAGTTGGTGGCTGAGAGACTTGGAAATTTGGCTCGGAGGGCCCCCATGATCTGTAACGCTGCCGGGCCAAGACCTCCTTGACAGACGATAAGTGGAGGTTTTGGAGATTTGCGAGTGGCAGCTGGCTTTTGTGCAGTAACCCGAACGCCAGACGGACCAGGAGTTTGAGAAAAATGAAAGACACCTTGTCTGGTTGAAGAAGATGTGGTAGGTGTCTGTTTAGCTGACGTTGCCAATGGTGGAAATTGTGCAGACGTAAGTGATACGGAGCGGGATGAAGGGGTGTCCAGAACAGAGAAGGAATTAGACACTGGAACAGTATATGCCTCTGTTGTGGAAACGACACGTGAGCGTTTGCCAGGACCACCTTTACCACCTTTATTGCGAGATTTGCGAGGTGGAAGTGGTGTCTTGAAGAAGGAAGTATCACGTTCTGGTTGGTCAAGCGCCACCGGCGTGTCAGTCCATGAATCGGTTTCTGTGAAAGACCACTCGTCGGAATCTGCCTGACGGTCGGCACTGGTGCGCTTGTTGTGCGTCACATCTGTGTCCATAGTCGCTGCAGTGGTAGCGGCCTCATCAGTACATATAGCATCAGGTACTGTGGCAGGAGAAGAAAGTGTAGGAGGCGGACCCTGAGAAGAAACAGGAACTTCCATGGACGCATTGGATACAGGCGTAGGAGAAACCGTGCGACGTGGAAAGACAGAGTCAATTTCTTGCTGTGCAGAAAGAGGATGGTGTGGTATAAGGTCAGAAAGTAATGATAACGACAGGGATGGTTCGTTATGTAGAGGCGCTGACAAGACAGGAAGCGACAGACCATGTGCCGTTGCAGATGTTGAGACGGTAGATCGTACAGACTCGTGTCCAACACCAGACGAAGGTACACCATGGAGAGATGCAGAGGAAGTAGATGCCGGAGACGCATTGACTTGAGTGTCTGCCGGCACCGTAATTATCTGGGAAACGGCCACAATCTGCCACAGGCCAGGGTCAGGAAGGCCATGAGATTGTGTACGAGGTGATGATGGAAAGAGAATTAGCGAAAGAAATTTGACCAGCAGGTATAGAAGAAGAGAAAGATGAAATGCTGCAGGTGTCCAAAGCCGCCCGCTGTGCCGCTGCGATCAGACGAGGGTCGACAGGAGAGCCATCCGGAACATTAAGTACTGGCGGCCACGAAGGTGTCATTCCAAGCGAAAGAGTAGGTGAAGCAACAGACGTGGTGTAAACAGAAGTAGTGGTCGTAACAGTATGACCACTGGTGACGACAGGAACATTCACGCCAGAGGCCAGAACAGCAGGAGTAGATGAAGGCAACTAGGAAACATGCTCGGCGATATCTGGATGTTCAGTAGACAGAGCTGCTGTGACTTCTTCAGAAAGTTGCTTTACCATCTTCTTATGTGCGACTTGTTCCTTAGCCTTCTTCAGCAGTGTGGCAGTGAGTTTTTTTTTTTTTTTTAAGGGGCCTGGAAGTCCCTCCCGGCCCCGAACAAAAGATCTTTGTAGCTACTTGGCCTTTATGTACAAAAGTAAAAACACAAATCAGCCGCATGCTTACGGAGTACTCCCATTCCAACCACAACGGTTCTGGTGGGCAAAATGGCTGGGGGTGAAGAAGTGTGAAGACTGCTGGGTGGGGTGATGGTGATGGCTGGTGGAGCGCCCCTCGGAGGGGAGCGGGGCGCTCAGACGTCCAACGGCGAAGGATGGTGGTCCGCTGGTGAATCGGTGGTGGTGAAGAAGGCGACGGGCGATGCTTGGTGAGGAGGTGATGATGGTACTAGGCGAGGCGGTGCTGAAGTCTTCGGTGGGGCAGTGAGTAGCTGGTGTGTTATCCATAATGATATGAACAGGTAAACGAAGTCAGAAAAAATGTACAGCAATATAGTATAATACAGAAAAGCAGTACATTAATACAGGAAAACACACCAAGCCAGACAAGAGAGGTAAAGCAAACAACAGAATTAAGTACAAAAACAGAAATATTTACATCAACAGAAACATACCAGCAAAATATACAAATTATTTCATCAGAAAAGAATCGCAGGAAAAATGAAAAACAAAATAAAAAACCTCAGAATTATCGCCGCAAAAACAATTCAGAACATGCGAAACCTGGTGGTAGGCTGACGCACTACGAGTCCCCTCGGGCGCAGTAGGAGCAGCAAGACCGCGGTAATGCGCGCAAATAAACATAATTATAGAGTGTGAAAAAACAGAATTAGTAGCCGCATTATGTGTTTGTAGAAACATGGGGGGAACAGAAGGAGAGGCGTGTTACATCGCAAACTCCGATCTGCGAGTGTGCAATGCAGATCGCAGCACCCCTTACCTGACTGCAACACCTCTAATACTTTAGGTGTGGTGGTGAAGTGGTGAGGGGGAAAAATGTTCCGCGGGTCGAAATGAGGCGTTTTAACCGCCAAACACTAACGGTGGAGGAGTAACAAGCTGCAGGAAGGCAACTACAGCTTAATTACATCCCCGGGGTTCAGGAAGAGGAAGAATTTAACTAGGAAATGAGTATACTATTTCCCAATAACTAGACCCGTAGCTAAACTAAGCCAGCAATCCGGCACCAGCTCAAGCACCTTACTATCAGTCAACGGGGCCGCAACAGTAGACCCGAAGCCAGGTAAGTATGCCGAGGCTTGTTGCCCAGCATCTTATCATCCCGAAGACTGACCATCCCAACTCTGTTTTGTAGCCTACTGCACAACACATAGCTGGGAAGCATCAGTTGCCTTTTCGGCTACACACTATTCTACCACTCGTTCATCTAGTATGTGTGGGAATACTTTAACCTGCCATGTTATACCAATTTCACCACCTATACTGCAGTGGTTCTTTCG